>PQWD01005267.1:17405-231080 GCA_019425675.1 Leucinodes orbonalis | reverse complement strand
AATAGGCCATACTAGGTCGCTTCACATTCAGACCTTAAGCCTAGCGCACACGTGTACTCCGCCAGTATAGGCGGTGTAACGTTGCTCGGCGACAATAATTTAACGTCACTGGCACATGCATTGAAACCACAGCGCAATTTAAGACCTATGCAATAAGGGAGCCAGCATTGTCTGCCAGGTCTCGAGTTACCCGCATTCATGTACTACGCTTTATGTCAACCTTAATCTAGTCCTTGTAGGTTACTGTTTTTGCTTAATCGAACGCTCATAGGGGCAACGAAACAAAGCATTGGAACGTTTTACTCCGGCAGTATAAAAGTGTTTGTCATCACAAGCCTTTTGTAATTTACTTTCATTTTATCGTTCGATCACAGGCATAAAGGGAAATCATCTCAGTGTCTTAATATTTTGCATTTCGATTCACGCCGACAAACAAGTTATTTTGTGTTAGGTAAAATAAAACGTTTTGTGAATTTCATTTCTGTCAATACAAACATGATTTTAAATAACAAAATATGATAACCTAATTACGACCTAATTTTTCAAATAAACAGAGATCAGAATATATATATATACTGTAGGTACCTACTAAAATTCATACTATATAGTCAAACTAAATATAAGAAAAAAATGCACATTTCTGCCTTTAAATTTTTACCCTACACTTCTGGATTCTTTCTTCTATTTTTTTATGTTTTTTTTTTATGAAAAGACTAGTTCTAAAAACATAATGTGCTGGATGAAAATTTCGTGGCTTTTTCTTAAATACATGAGCTGAGAACCGTGTATATACCGTACATATATGTAACCTACTTCGTTATTTCCGCATATCAAAGATTTACTTGGCGGTAACACATTCTCATAGTCAAAATCCAAGTCCGTTTCACCTGTAATAACCACCTATTTAGATAGAACGGACGCGAGCAAAGCGAAAAAGTTTTGCTCTCCGAGATAGTCATTAGGTTCCGACATCGCCAGAGTCGGAGTAAAGAGATTAGAAAATGCAACGAAGGCCTAGTTACAGTTCGTTCCTGTAATATGTAACGTCTGATAAAAAATATATTTAGAGTATTTTATTTTATTTTTTATTAAAGATGATATGATATACTGTGAAATACGGACGATGGAAACAGTAACGATATACGCGTAGTGGAGAGAATGGGGGAGACCTATATCCAGCAGTGGACTGCGATAGTTTAAAGAGAATACGCGTAGTGGCGCTCAGTTGTTAGTTACAATGGTAAAAATAACTCAGGACGTTTAGTAGAACAGGTAATAATTATGTTGATTTCAATAATGATAGTTGGAAATCACTAATTTAAAAGGGTTAAAAGAACGTCACAAATTTGTTTATCCCAAATAAGAGTGAATAGCTCACTACTTAAATTTTCTGCTTTTTTCGGTTTTTTTTGGAATTTTTTCATAAAATTTATCAATTACTTTGCCATATTGATCTGTACCGACGACGATAAGAAAGTACAAAATTAATGTTCAATGTATGTACCTTATTTGGTTTTTTTGAATGTATGGTATTAATTTTGCGAAAGCCCCAGCATCCAAATGCATCCCTGGCCATAATACCCGTTTGTGGTTACGTTGCCCGCGCTTTCTACATAACTCTACACGTAAGAGGATGCCTTCCCATAAGGATATCGCAAAAATTGACTGTAATTTGTTTTTTTTCTTCTCACAAGCACAAATCTGGTCGGGTTTGGTTGAATTGACTTTCGTTAAGCTAATTCTAGTGAGTCTATTACTAGGATAGAGGGCATCTTACGGATATATTTTTTCAGGGATAATATATTATCTTGTAAAGAGGTGGTTTTGTGCATTGTTTATTTCGTGCTTAGCTTATCAGCAATTAACGAACGAAACCACATAAGAAGTAAGAAATAGTGAAAGTTCATTTATAACATTCACATACAGACAAACAACAATAAAAACAAACGTCTCAGTTTGGTTACCCAAAGCTTTGCCTTCTAATTATTTTTAATTAATAATTAGAGTTAACGTTGAACCAAATGTTCATGTAAATGATTAACCGATGGCCATTGAAACAGACGAGATCTGAATACTGAATATTAGCAAGCAAAACGTAGGACGTCCTCCATCGTGATGCATCGCTCCGTAGATTGCTTAATGGAGGAAAAGGCAAGTTGAAAACTGGGATATCCGGAACAAAATAAACGGGAATAATAGACTTATTGCATTTAACAGCAATGGATTGAAGGGGAGTTTAACGTAATGTAAAATATGCGGTCAAGTTAGCAACAGAAGTATGAATATGTTTTTTTAAAATAAACGAATTTGGTACTTAATGAACCTTATATGTACAATATGTCACGTTTCAAACGTTCGAAATTGAATGTGAGAGTTTATTACCAACATAAACATCCATAAGAAAATATACATTAAAATAAATTTGCTGTGTAATTTTTTGTTGAGTATTTTTTTTTCTTATTTACGTAATCGTTTCGGAATCGTTGAGAGTAACACAGAATAGGGCCCTGCTAACTTTGGGATCCAACCACAGTTTATTGCTAGCCAGTTTATTTCAGATAGAAGACGGGAAAATTGCTTATTTGAATTCATTCGCTTGCTTCTTATCCTACATGCATTCTAAGCTTGAGCATTTCGTATTATAGCAAGCCGTTACTTTACTTTATTTCACTAGGATTATTATAACTCTGCTTGCTTGCAGATATTATATTTTTTATAGAAGACTGTTGATCTTACTTAGTTACTTATATCAGCAGTACTTTCCACTAGATTTTAAACTTTTAAGAAATATAAAGGCTTCGTATTATATAATATAATACATTAGTATCTGTGTGTTGCCAGCTAATACATACGGAAGCGAAACGTAATCGCTACCACTAAGGGTCTTTTAAATAGTCTTAAGGTTGCTCAACGTGCAATGAAGTGGCTATGTTAAGTGTTTCCCTACGCAAAAAGATCCGAAACGAGGAGATATAAGTACACGTAGGAGAACTAGGGTGATCGACATAGCCCACAGGATTAGCAAGTTGAAGTGGCAGTGGGCAGGGCACAGAGTGCGTAGAGCCGATGGCCGATGGGGCGGAAAGGTTCTCGAGTGGCATCCACGTAACGGAATACGAAGCGTAGGTCGACCCCCAATCAGATGGATGCATGACCTGGATGCAATCTGCTAGTGATCGGCCCGCGTGGAAATCTTTACGAGAGGCCTTTGTACAGCCATGGACAAATTAGGCTGTATTGATGATGATATGATATGAGAACGTCGGTGGCTCAATGGTGTGGACTGTCACCATCCTACCGGGAGGGCTGAGGTTCAAATTCCGACACGTACCAATGTGTTTTCGAATTTTCGAAAATAAATGTACGTTATCCGACGCTCTTACGGTGAAGGAAAACAATGTGAGGAAACCTTCATGCACGCCTGCTAAGAGATTCGAAGGTTGTGTGTGAAGTCGTCCAATCCACACTGGGCCCGCGAGGACGACCAAGGCCTAATCACTCTATACGGATAGGCTTTAATGAGCCGATGATGATGATAAGGGCGTTGGTGGCTTATTGGTGTGTGAAGCAAGCAGGCCTTCCGATTTGGAAGGTGCAGATACCCGTAATACGCTTAACTTGACGCTCGATGTCGCTATGTGAATGTCAGTAGATATATGTATTTTTTATTAAAGAAGTCACTAAAATTTATGATTAATATGTTTTAGTGATTTCTTATCAGTTAATACCTAAGAATTAAACATATTTTTCTTTATGAATAAACGTACTGAATTTCAAAGACGCATCTTATTTCCCAACAAATTTAATTTACAGTTACGCCGCACTTCGCTCCTCCATCTCATAAGACTTGAGTTAAAACACTAATAGTTGACAGGCAGTTTAAGTCGAGCGGCTACTTTCCTTCACTTTTAAATGCTTTTCAGGCTTAGTTCTTCCTGATAATTTCTCCTCCGGAAATTAAACGTTGCGGGCTCGAGCGAAGCGGGAAACTTTAAAATTAAAACTGTTAACTGTTATCCATTTACTTTGACGAATTTTCTGTTGTGTCCGTGTTATCTGGTAATCTCAGATGGTGGCTACAGCCCTTTGGTAATTTTTGCAACAACTTTTTACAATTTGCGCCTCAATTCCAATATAGTTTTAAGCGTTTTATCTCGACATTCTATGGTTTTGTTCATTTGTGATAATGATCAAAGATGAGCTGCATAAAATAGGCCCTATGTCACGGTGAACGTATTATGACTGAAAATATTAGTGATAATCACAAACCATCAAAAATACTTGCAATAAACATGCAAGCTATGTATAAACGTGGCAGGCAAGGATCTTTAAATATATAGATCCAAGTCAACTTTGACTGCACGTGACATATTCTGCCAAACAGCAAACAAGGCTCTGGCCTGGCAAAAGGTAGAGTCCGAACACTTACAATGTTGACTTGATGTTGAATGTTAAAAATCAGTTGGGAATGCAGCAATCGTATGGCTGTAGTAGTAGTATGAATTATATTAGTACTAACAAAACATGCATTTCATATAGCACACATTACATGTCCTATAATACATTCTCACTGGTATAAGACAACAAATAAACAAATATATATTCAACAATAAATCCCCAAAGTTATTACACAAAGCAGTCAAGCCGGAGCAATATTATACTCATACACCGTAAAAGCTTGATTTCAATATTTACCAAACACAATGTCACAGAAGCTAAAGCGTACATTGTCTCTGTTTATAATTTCTCCGGTACAGTCGTTTACCTACAATAGCAGAACAAATCTTAGTAGGAGCGAGTTTATACGAGAGTTGAGTAATTGCCACCGTCATAACATACCACAATAAACTTGCCAAGGTACAGTGCACACAATAAATTCCTGTTTTACGTCTTTGATTAGCTAGGTCTCCGGTTACACTATGGTCCCAGCATTCATACGGTAGAGGGCTTTTATGTTCGACTGCTATGCCTCGTGTGTTATACACAATGTTAAGACCACCTTAAAAGTGCGGTACGTAATGTGCAATTTATTAAGTCACAATGGGTTTCGAGTTCGGCTAGTCGTATTGCTGCGAGTATTCTTTATATATTTAAAGTACATTGTATAAAAATATCTGATCTCAGTCGTATGCAAATATCTGATCTCAGTCTCATGGTAAAAACAATAATGTGCATTATCATCAAAAAGGTAAACACAACTTGAGAAACTATGTCTAATGACCTGGTGGTTAAGGTGGCTAGTAACCGATGGGTGTCGACTGTAAATCTTTGTTCAACAGTGTATATTTGGTTGCAATGATGATGATTATGATGATTCTTGGGGTTCCCTCAGAAATGAAAACAGAAATTATTTCATTTGCGAGAAAACTAAATTAACCGACATACTTGTAGCTCGCTCCATCACTAACTTAATGTGGCTCAGGTCACGTATGTCACATGACCAATGGTCCTTGAAGCAGATGAGTTCTGGTCAGGAAATCGGTTTGTGGCAAGCGTATCGAAGGACAACTTTTAACATAATGGACCGATGATTTGCAAAAGCTTACTGGTGGTATTTGACAATAAGCTAATTTAACGTTGCTTTCCACTATTAGCGCAGTCAGTGATCACCATATGATTAAGAAAACAATTAATGACTGAAATATTTAAGACCTGCCGCAATAGCATTTGGAGTCTCCGCTTAATTCAATGTTAGTTGCTGGGTATCCAAGGTCTCGTTTGCTATTCAGCAACATGTGCCACTTGAACGTGAGGTTAAATTCCATAGATGTATGCTGGAGCGTTTTTATTACCTCAGTAACGTATGTAGCCAAGAATTAGTGGCATATAATTATAAATTTATATATTATTTAATTTTAACGTCTTCAATACAAGGAATGGGAAATTCTTACTTACGTAACTTGTAGACAAAACCAGGCAGAATTAAAAAGGAGAGCTAAAATAACCCACACGATTTTGTATGGTTTTTAAATTATTTGAAGTCTGAATTTGGAGCCACGCCAACAGACAAAAAGGCCAAAAAATGCCGGCAACCTACGAGTACGTAATGTTTATTGTACGCTGTGGCAAAGTATCGCTTGTTTTTATTAGCTTGGTTTAAAATACGAATTGCACAGTCAATTTTCAAATATTCGTTCAGTTTACGTGAGAAAACGTGACCAGCAGTGGACTGTAATGCGATGAAGAGAGAAAGAGATTGAGTTATTACTTGTGATTACTCGTAAAGAAAACTTATTACAATCCTTATTTTCCATTGAAATATATTTCATAACTTTATCTACATCCTATTGCTGCCTACTTCTAGATATAAGTATTTTCCATGTAGTAAACTGGCTCTCGACTTTTTTCATCCAGTGTTGTATCACAAGTCGTTGGTCCATTTACCCATAGGGCATCCTAGGCTATGATTGCCAAGACATGGTCTACACCACAGACATCCGAATAACAATTAGACTGGACAAGCCGCCAAGTTTATAGGCAGTCCCAGTGTCGCAATTACTTTTCAATTCTTACCTGTGAAAAGATATTATATTTCTTGGTAAATTTTACTGATTCACTGCGATGATGGCATGTTACAATTGCACAGAATGGCATTTTGAAAAAAAACGGTAATTTCTTCTAAAATCGTGCGTCTTCATTCGTCTCACGGAGCGTAAACTATAGCCAGTGTATGCTCGTTGAGCATACATTTGTCGCACTTTTTAACGCGGCTTGCCCCATCTCCTGTATTGGGAAATCTGTGGTCTACACTTAAAACAGCTGCTCCAACGGCTATCGGTTCTGCGACTTACGTGAGTGTTCACATAACCACTGCCTCTTCAACATACTGATATGCGGCTTGGCGACAAGTCAGTGTCGTTAATATCTTTCACAAATAACAACATTCCTGATTTTTTATCCGCGAGATAGACCCCGAGTGCAGTTTGCTTCTGAAATACCATCATAATATACAGTTTGTTGCTAGACTGCGCAACTGTCAATCATGTGTGTCTTCATAGCGGTAACTATAACTTTCCTCTCTCTCTCTGCGATTTTCTCACTCTTTTCGATTTGTCAGGCGTTTGATTTTACCCGGGTGGTTTCTCACGGCGTACTCTTCCTCCATGGTGATTACATTTCCCGCTTACCCGATTTATGGGTCAACCAGAACTTCTACTCATAGTTTGGCACAGTGCATTATTCTGCGTTGCTTGGTGTACCCATTGCGTCTTAATTTGGCAAAGTGTAAGCGGTCGTACGAAGTATGGGTGAAACACTCACAACACACAATACATGAATCTATTGTCTTATGGCACATATTTAAAAAATGATTTTCAGTCACCCGCTGAATAAAATAAGCTAATGATAATTAAGGATTTTATCAGGCAGTAATAAGGAATGCTCAAAACAGAAATACGAATGTCATGATGAAATAATAAGCGTATATCTTCTATAATGCAGAACAATTCAAAAATAGCACAAAAAAACAAAAAGAAAAACCAAGACGCAAAAACATGTTAATTATGTCATTATTGAGAAATAAGATCTTATTATGTTATTATTATGTCATTATTGAGAAATAAGATCGTGGCCAAGTCACAAAACATTAACCATAATAATTAATTAATTGCAGTAAGGAACCTTAGACTTGGCACGTCTTTGTCTTGATTACTTTTTAGAGATAATCAAGCAGCTCCATCGAGACTTGGCTAGATTTTTTACAGAATGTTTTTGGTTGATAACCTTTTCTTTTCACAAGAGAATATTGACAAGTCGGACAAAAAAACTATGTATTAAAAAATTATATTAATTAAAATATGTATTAATATGATTATATAATCAAGTGTAGTCGGGTATACTGATTCGTCTCACTGCGGTGTCTGAGCTATGACAAATGATCCGAGGTATTCAGTTATATTAACTCAGCTTATAATAACCCCATTATCAATTTGGCAAGCTGTAATTTGATTATTATTTCAATCTTATCTATAAAAGGAATGGAATGTTTTTAATTTAATAATTTAGTTTATTTTAAATAACATAGTATTAATTTTCTTTGCAATTTGAATCTACAATCTTTTGTATGACGTAGGTTTATTAATATGTTTCTATAATAGCACCCATATAAAACTAAACATAAAAAGTAATAAAAAATACAGAATGTATAATTTGTCCCTAGAAGTATTTAAAACATAAATATCGAAATGTTTAACATATAAATATATACTTGTTTAAATTTCCATACTAATATTTTCTATTGAGGAGCAACACATGTAATACTTTTATTAAGTTAATTTTATGTTACTTTTAACATGAACCAAAAAAGCGACTACATATTGATTTTTGCAAAGATCGATCCAAATATCGGAGTTAAAATAGATTATTTTCCACAGCAATAGAAACCCAAAAACAAAAAAGTCTCTCGAATACTACCTCCATGTTTTTGGAACTGACCGGTGCATGACATTGCTATACTTTGATTAATTGTCGCACCGATTGAAACCGGTGCCCCCCACTGGTACACGAAATGGAATATTGTAAGGCGAAGACCTTTATTATGGAGAGCGCCAACGGAAACTAATTTATATATCGAGGTTTGTACTGTAACCTTAAAACGTTCTATTTAAAAGAGCATGCTGTGAGAGCCAATTTTAACATAAAGCATATTTTTTTATTTCATATCTACGAAATATGTGACACTTTGATGGTACCAAAAGTACGGTTTAAGTTATCTCTTCAAATAGATGTCTTCCAGCTGACGCCAGAGTCTGCTGGCAATAGGTCAAAAACTACTACCGTGCACGTAAAGGATGGAAGCTTAAAATATAAACAAAGATTTTGTAAAAATGGGTAGAGTTGTACTTCGAAAAGTAGGCGTGCTATTGTTTTATAATGGTAAAAATGTATCATCATAAAATTATGGACTACTTAGGGCAGTTTTTGCTTATTTTTTAGTTTTTAAGGCAATTTTGTAAATAAGAGCAGTTATAAAAACCTCTCATATCCAAGCATAATTAATAAACATGTTAACTAAAGGCGCTACAGAACAATATAATTAAACTCAACGGCATAATTTGAAAATTCACGTGACTTTAAAAGCTGCGTACCGATAAAAATATACATTAACGCGATCATTTCAAACGCGACGGGACATTTATGGAGATTGCATACGCATCATTCGGTGGACAGTCTCATAAACAAGGAGTCAAACGAGAAAACATGTAATTTTACGAGTCAATAAAATTTAACATACTTGAAATCGTTTTTGGCAGAAAATATGCGAGATATATTTGTGTATCTGAATAGAACTATGTTCAGGGATGCAAACGTTTGTTGCCATTTAATACATCATTTAATGAAGAACAAATACTCTAAAGCTTATGAATTATAATCATAATAAAATAGTAATGAAATCTAAAATAAAAAAATGGTTAGTTTATATACTACAGAAATTGTATGTAGTGAATAAACATGCATGCTGCTATTATATATTATTGGTCTCTCCGCAATATGTTTCCTAGCTAATGAATTGAATAAATAAATTCGTTCCACAGGATACGATCGTAGTAAATGAATGAACTCCATGACCCAAACTGATTGATGATTTATCATCACATAGGTTTTAAAAATTAAAAATCGAAGGATTTGGACAAATAGTATATTTTCATTAAACTTTTTAAGCCAACAAATGATCACGCTCATAGTGAAATCATAAATATTATTTTCCTTCAATTTCAACACAACTATAAAACTTTTTGCAAAATACCTGTTATTTCACAAAATTTCTAAATATTTTTTTAAGGAAAGCGACCGCAGTTACAAGAAAAAGAAAACTAATCAGTTAAACGAAAAAGTTAACGTAGGCGAATAAAACAAAATCGACTGATAATACAATCAAGCAATATACGAACTTCCAGGCCATTACGTAAAAAACAAAACAAACTTTAAAATACGATTTACTGCAAATAAAAGGCAAAGTTTATTTAATTAAATTACTCCTTCAATATGACCTACATTGAAATTGTTCAGTGAAATAGACAATTGTCGGCTTGAAGAAGAAGGATCTTTCTTCACTAAGTAGGTAGGCAATCAAATTGGTTTTGAATGTGAGGTACCTCTTAGCCTCAACATTACAAAGAGCCCACTTCTTAACTGAAGGACGCCGCAGCCACTAACTTACAAATATTAAATGCCTCCTAAAACATCCCGCCACACAATATTGTTTATGATACAGCTGGGTATAAATTAGTTCACTTTAACCAGGCCGCTCTTTAGGGGTCCACAGAACAGGTTCAATCGGTTAATTTGTTTCATTTTTTTTCTTTTTATTGTACACGGAATGAGTTTGTGAGTCCTTGACTCAACGAGGTGTAACTAAATGGTCGAATTTGTAACGAATTGATGTCCGGCGTTCGTTAATCGTGATCTTCGGCGGTTACACCTGCCCCGGTTATCGTCTAAATCTCTAATTAAGTAATTGTTGCTTTTTATTATCTAGGCTTTTTACTACTTAAAGTTCACGAGAATCAAGGTCACCGTTGAATCATATCTTGTGAATTCTTCTCTATAATTGTGTTGTTGTTTTATTTAAGCACAATATTATGAATAGTCAAGTCATCTTAAACTGGTTGTGACGGGCTTTATAATTTTTTGCAAGAAATAAAAAATGAATTTATGATTGTATGGGCCAGAATATGGCAAAAGCAAAAACTTGTTGTGTCAGAATAGTATCGGACAAGTGTGAAAATAATTGTTGATAGCCCATTAGTACGAGTAGAATCTTATTTTCACATAGTTGTGAATTCTATCATCAACACATCACTGAATAGACTATTGTGTTTTCTAAAGATTTACTAAATAATAAACATTGTATAGATCCGCCACCAGCTGACATTTATAGTATCGGCTAGGTGATGCCGAGGGCTGTTACTGTAAACTTAAAGCATTTATATTTATTAAATAATCCATCAGCCTTCTCAGCTCATTATACGGCCGCACTAAGGGCCACGTGTCTACCCGTAACGGTTGTATCAGCCTTAGTCATCCACGCGAGCCCAGTGCAAATTGATCGACTTCACGCTCAGCCCTTAAAGCGTCCGCATGTTTCCTCACGATGTTTTCCTTCACCGGAATTCATTTATTTATCAAGAATAATATTTGGTGTTTGAGTTCTACTGATGACTGCAGTATAGCGGATAATGGTGCTAAATCTCTCAAACGACAAGAGTCTTAGTTCGGAATTCTAGTTCGTGTAGAGAAGTTGAAAGTAGAAATTAAAAATGATGATGAATTGTTGGTTCAATGAAATTCGTGCACTGTACATATTGTAATAAAACCTCATTTTACTGATGATATGATCATACAACATTCAACTGATGAGTTTCAAATGAACTTGGACGTGATACTTTCCTGTTTATTCAGCCAAGGACAAAAACTAAAGGCGAAGAGCTGTTTGTCGTAAGAGGATCAGACAAGAACTATATCTTAATTACGAGGTGAGAAAAAGCAAATAGGAACACAGTGGATATCTAAGCTATATAAATTTAATAATTAAAAATTTACTTATGTAATACAAAAACTATATGCTGCAATTTACTAATGTAATACAAGTTTGAGTACACAAAATCACACAATTATTATCTATAAACTATCGTATTATTTATTCATATTAATGAACCTACCATAAATAATGTAGTAGAATAATAGCCTTCTCTGACATTAACATTTCCTTTTTCTAATTCTGTTCTTGACCTTTACGTTTATCCGGCAAAGTTTAAAATGTCAATTATTCATATCATTTTAGGCATCCAAACAATTTGCTTAAGGTGAAAGTAGCTAGTCTCATATTGTCATTTTGCTGAACCTTTCTGTTAGATTGAAAAAAAAGAAAAATATTTATTTGGTGCAAGTCAAATTAGAACATGTTAGTCCTTAAATTAATATTTAATAATAATAATGCTACCAAAATGGAGGCCACTCAGCTAATCTAACTAATGCCAAGACAGTTTTGTCAAAGCGCTGGTTTGCAGTGATTGCACATTTATTAATTGACGCAGAGGTGTATAAACCCATTAAAGGCCAAATCCATCAATATACCTTCACAACTTTCGTCTCTCAAAAAGTTGTAACAGAAATATTTATTAGAAACTCTTATTTTAATTACCTCTCGCTCGCACACAGCCGGTTCCGAATTAAAACAAGCAATGACCGCGTTCCTGTTCGGTTATCAAATAATCGACCTTATTGATGTATGGGCTACTGTCTGCCTATGATTTATAATGGCTTCCGTCTAGGACATCATTCCTCTGCGATGATTTTCAATCATATCCGACGCTTCGTTAGCGCGTATCTTGGATCAGTGTGGGCGAGTCTGTTTTAAAAATGGAGGAGGTATTTTTCTTGCAGCATTATTTTTTCTCAGTTTTATTTCTCAATGTTTTACTTTTAAAGAATATATTTCAGTTTATATTAAATTATTCCTGGATATATGACATTTTGTATTTATTGAATGTGCATCTTAATTTTAAGACTTACTTATAAATTTGTTATCAAAAATAATTATTGACTATTATTGAATATTTTGCTGTAAAAGTCATTAGCCAATTGATGGGTGCCACTATGGAGCCTAGGCACAAATTACTTCAATATCTTTGAATAATTTTATCCAAAAAAATATAACAATATATTTAAGGTCACAGAAACAGGGGCGCTACAAAATTACTTAATTTAGGCAAATTCTTTGCAATCATATCCAATATTTACACATCATTGACAATGAAACTATCTTTTACCGTTGGCAACATCAACAAGTAGTACAAACACATGTAAATAAATTGAGATGAGTATTCCCGTAGTTGGCAGCACGATCAGTAATTCACGTTGTATTATCAATCAACCATTCTATGATTGATGGTGTATTTTCCTCGGTAGCTAGATAGCTGTCTCCTTTGTTGTTAATTAAGACTTCTACATACGTGGAGTTCTTTTCCACTATGTCTATAGTCATCATTACCTTAACATTTATATCCAGTTCATGTTCTTACAAGCATTCAATGTTAGAGATACCATCGTTTTTATCTATCAATTCTGGTTCGGAGATCGCGCCTCTAAGAATGTCGTTCTATTATTTTTTCCTACCAACAAGCTTAATATATGATTGTATCGTCGCGAATCATATAATTTTTATGTAAGTATATTTGTAACTAAGATTTTAGCCTGGGTACTGGTTGCTGAGATTGCGTGGTGTTTTTAGCAGAATACAAAAATTTAAGAGCTACAGTTCGCTACTTTAAAAGTATAACAGTTAACGTGTTTCTATACTACATTCCTTGCGTTTCCCTTGAAATAAATAATTTTATATCAATAAAATTTAAAATGCAATTGAAACGATAATATGTATGCATATAATGATTTCAATTTTACTTTTGCTTATCGGCTTAAGGAATGTGTATTGTTTGTGGGGACAGAGAGTCTTTGACCGTCTACCCTTTTATAAGCGTATGGAGGTGCAACAGCAATAGCTATAGTGGTCATCAAAACACAAACAAAATATTGTGAAGCGTTTTATTTTGTTTTTTATACCTGATCCAGTCCTCACGGACCATCTTGCTACGCAACAAGATGGTCCGTGTTGTTGGTATATCCGCTTAGATGATGCCATCTAGTCGCTCTAATGTAAGGGTGATTTCCTGACGCTTTCTAAAACCCTGAAATCTTTAAATAATTCTATCAAACTAATTAGAGGTTAGCCTTTTATTAATCAAATAACTTTATCAGTTTTAACATTGTTTAATCAGGATTGAACATGTTTGTTTGTCAGTGATTCTTTATATAGTTAGGTATGCCTGCATAAGGTAACACGGCTCTTTCTTGCGCTATTTCCTTTTTAAATATTAATCTTAAAAATACTCGGTATTAAAATGCTAATACCTAATAAGCATTTAATTAAATCCTTTACAATTCGTTACAAAAGTGATAGAAAACCGTTTCGTATTCAACGTTGCCCTGATCAACAGTCACGGCCTCTGACTGACAAAGGGACGGATCGAATCGAACCGTCCGCTATTGTGCTAACATATCGACTCACTATTTGTATTCGGATTCTTTCGTAGCGTTCCATTACAGTTGTAGTGACCGTTATCTGTTTGAATTTGGAATGGTCTTTTTAAAAGCGCACTATGAACTTGTGTCTGATGAAATGCAGTCAACAGGTCATTAATTTCTTCATATATTCTAAAGGAAATTTAGACGTTATGTGAGTTTTATGGTTAAATTATCATCTTTTTGTCTAGGCGAGATAGTCGTCTACCCGGCAGTTCATAGAAATTTGATAAGAATTAGAATCAATGTAGAGAAAACATCACACAATCGATGTAGGAACAGTTCGTGAAAGAACTGATGTCAACCAGCGTAGATATCGCCTAGCTTCACACTTTTCTAAGGGAGACGAAACTTTTTTAAAAAATCGGCTTGTGCTACGATCCACATTCTGTGTAATATTAAAGAGTTGGTAAAACTAAGCACCTCTCCAGGTGATCATATATATTTACATTATTGATGACATTTGTCAAACCACTACAGATTTATCGAACCCTTTTATGCATACAAACTATAACGTGAGAATTACCAGATAGCCATGCCATTGGTTGCTCGAAACGGGAATCTCACGTCGCCAAACTTCGCCACATTCACATTAAAACTCTAAGTGGTATATTTGATTGCTTTTGATATACGCGATTGTGCATGTGTGGTCACAATCGCGGTGACCACACATGCTAGTTCAAATATAATACCATCAAAGTGCAACTTCCTGGCTCCGAGCAACGTCTGTAATTACGAACAAGTAAACATAGACAAAGTAAATATGGCTGGTAGTTTCACTGCTGCGACGATTGAGGTTTTAAAATTGAATTTCACTTTGCCAGCATCGCGACAGTTTCATTAGATGAAACAAGAGACATTTTCGGTACTCAACTTTTGTCTTTGTTTGACGGTAATCGTTAACAACGAGAGTTCATCTCTAGCTTTAAATATTTCCTTAATATATGTAATACATAGTCAGTATATTACAAAGGTGTAAAAAACGTAACTAAATCTACCTTTATTAATTGTTTTATTATTAATTGTCAAATAATACTGGATTTGAAGATACATGATGAGAACCTACTCCTTGAGAAGACATGTATTCATGAAATATATTTAGTTTATGTGTATATAGTTAATATGGTAAATGTAGAACTCCAGATACGCTATTTAACGTTCTTGCCAGTCAAGTTACTATTGAAATGGTAAATTTTCGGAGAAATGTTTTTGATCACCATATTTATTTATGTCTGTTAAATGGAGTGGACTGTCATCTCAATAACAGTTTTAATATTCGGTATACCAACTTATATTATAAGACGTAAATTACATTATAATTTAATTTACGTCATGGGTTTCAGACGAATCTTCCCTAGCTAGGGGCTTAATAGCTCGCTAGGTTTTCAGCTAAATTTCCCCTAGCCAGGGGCTAGCTAGCTATAATCGGATATTATAGGCTGACAATGACAGTTATCTATTTATATTTATTAAACAGTTTTTAGTCACTGTTATACACACTATCAATATGACTCCTTGACAAACTCTTTGGCCCAAAGCTACTTAAAGCATACAAACTAAAAGATATCATCCCGTGAAACAGGGGTGTTATGCACTTTTGTGTTTCGGGATGAGGGCACTGTAGCCAGTGAAATTACCAGGTATAAGAGACCTAACATCTGTTGTCTCGGGTGACGGGAGCAGTGCGGCACTGATAAAGAATAATATCTGTCTATCAGTTGTTGGTCTCCTTTAATGCCGCTCTGTCATGGTCTGGCGTATCACTTATCATCAGGTGAACGTCCAGACCGTTCTGTACACTTATAACGTTAATAAAACCACAATCATACTTTTAACATAATAATGGCCACTAGATATATCATTTTAAATAATACAAAGGCTGACATAAATTGCCTAGGTTTGTCATTTAAACTCATTAGACACGTGTCCAAGTTCAAGATGATGGATTAGTTTCGTGACAATGAGAGTTGCAATAGAAAATACGAAACTTTCAAACTCACTTTTAGTTACATATCCAAATGAGCTCAAGGCATTTTCCAGTTTAAACGACTAGTCTGAAATGTAAATTCTTACAAGAAAGTTTTAATTAAACAAGCTTATCCTTTAACGCAAAATTAAACGTATATGATTGCTATTAACTTTTGCGTCTCGAAAGTTTTTGACTCAGACATGTATTCATTTAAATATATTGAATGTATATTATAGTACTAATATACTACTAGCTTTTGCCCGCGGCTTTGCTAGCGTTAAACACACCGAACACACACGTAACACCGAATCCTCCTTGATGGTGCAGTGAGTATTGGCGGATCGCCATAAACTACTTTGCTTTAGCAGAATAGACCACGTGCAGATGATGTGTGATTGTGTAACTTAGCTTGGCTTACATAGCTTACCATAAAATATAATCATCATCATCAGCCTATAACGAACCACTGCAGATCACAGGCCTTTCCGCACAGTAAAGGATTGGATCGTAACCCATCACGCGGGCCTAATGTGGATTGGTGGGTGCTAACGACTACCATCCTAAGCTAGAAGCCGGGACCCATGATTTAATGTGCCCTCATCCTGGCATCATCTTTTTTTTCGAATACTACATGCAATGTCCTAAAAAGTAGGGAAAATCGCACAAAGTGATGTTTTCCCCACGGGATTCAAGCTCGCAACCTTCGGGCCACGCATCGATCTAAGCCGAACATTGTAACCACTAGACCAAGGAGGCACTTGATATAATGACGACCCATCCGGTGTAATGCTTGAGACGACGGCTATTACACCAAGGGTTCGATCCCCGGGCAGTACAAATATTTGTGTGCATGAACATGTCTGTATTAATCTGGGTGTTTTCTATGTATAATATGTATGTTTTACAAAAAATATATATAAGTATGTTTATCCGTTGCTTCGTATCCATATTACAGGCTAATGCTTAGTTTGGAGCTAGATGGCGCTGTGTGAATGTCAGTGGATGTTTATTTATTGTGTTGATGTGTATATATTTAGTATCTTTTTCAACAACTGACATATCGATCTATTAAAAAAAGATAACTATTCCTATTAGGTGGTAGACTCGATAACGATGAGTCAACTAGATAGGTACCACCGTAGTGTCAGATGTCGTCCCGTGAAATAACATTGCTATGCACTTTTGTGTTTCGGGAAGAGGGTACTGAAGCTAGTCAAATAACCGAGTATATGAGACCTAACATCTGTGGTCTCGGGTGCCGGGCGCAATGCGGTATTGATGGATAATTATAACCGTATATCAGTAGTAGGTCTTCTTCAATGCCGCTTCGTCATGGTCAGGCGTATCACTTACTATCAGGTGAGCTTTCGGGCCATAGTTCGGACCGTCCTATTTACTTCGCAATATAAAAAGCACATGACGTATTTTAAAAGAAGAACTTACGAAACTGTTCCTAGATTAAAATTTACCTTATTAAAGGCTTCTTTAAAAGACCTTTAGAATACCGTTCCTAATCTTGTAATGCTAATTCAATCTTTGTCGGCCTTTGCTGTATTGTGTCTTTTATCTCAGCAAGGATAATCTCTGTTACGGAAGATTGGTTTTGTCTGTTTGGCCTTTTGTAATTTTAACGAGTTTGTGTCGAAATAAGTGCGAACAAATTAACTTGAGAATGTAATCGAATCCAACAATTCGCCGCTAGTAAATGAGTTGAATGGTGTATTTTGGTTTTAGGGAGTACCCAATCAAGATTCATTTCAGACAATTAGTTTAAAATGCGACATATAGTAATTTTGAATAAGTTCTTTTAAAGAAAAAAATACTTCAGATCATATCCACTCAGCGCTTTGTCCCCCTAAATAACTGATAATTAAAAATACGGTACTTATGTCATATGAACTCGTGTAGTTTCTCTGAGCATATGAATTTTATTTGTTAATAGGTACATTCAAATTCATGCAATGCAAACTAATATTTGTACTGCACGGCAAAAACTAGGTGCCTTTGATGTTACGGCCGTTTTTATAGCCTACTACTCAACTGTCATAGAAAACAATCAAAACAGTAATTTAATAAGGTTTTTAAATATATTTTATTATGTAGCATTTCGTAGAACCCTATTGGGATTAACTTCGAAACTATTATTAAAACAATCAAGTCAAAAAACAATTTAACGTGAACATTTATTGAAAACATCGTCCTACTGTATTCTATTTTAATAAGACGTCTGTTAATAAAAAAGTTTTTATTCATTTGTTTATCAAACAACTTTAAACAGCTCCACGGCAAAAACGAACGATGCTCAGACACGACTCAAACTAAACAAGTATGCGATAACATATTTCCTTTTTTATTGCATCGCAGACCTCTTTAGGTCTAAGGTTTTGTTTTCCAGCCAGTTAAATCGTGTGGCTAGTGCGAGAAATTCGATATATCGTGTTAACAGACTCCGCGCCCCGCTGCGTACAGTATAATTTGCTTGAACGGAGGCGTTCAGAGAACCACGCGGTGTTAGGGCAGGCGTTCACTAAATGAAATTCGGGCCCACGTTGCACTTACAAGTGCATGTTCCAAATTGGGAAATACCTTCTATGGGTACTAGGAAGGAGTTGAACCAACGATTAAATTATTTGAAGGTTAAATTAGGCAAATAATTTGAAATGTAAGAACTTATTAATAAAATTTAAGCATTTGTGGTGACGGTCTCCATTACGGATTTTGTTGCTAAAAGTGGTAGGAAGCCGCTGGATATTGACAGGTATTAGTCTGCGTAGAAATCATTTGGAGAGAGCCTTTGTTAAGTGCTGTATTTTACCAAGAGGACTTGCATTAAAACTCAGTAGTTATTCTTTTCTTCTTTTTAAATGTAACCCAAGCTTAAGTCTATGCTAAACCTACTACGTTGAAGCATTATCGTCTGTCTCGGGTAAATAATTTTATATTTTTCACTTCACGGTGTACACTGAACTTTATTAATGGCGGCGTGTTGAAAGCTACGTGCATCTATTAGTGACGACTAAGATCGAGAGCTAAATAATTGCTGCGCAGTCTTGAGATTTTTTATGTTCAAGTTTTACACTAAGATATCTTTCTATCAGCCTTCAACATATAGGGGGCCGGGCTTAGGTCCCCCATACTACCATAATAAGATTTTTTTAAATACATCTTTCGGTATGAACACAGGGCTCAAATGTTTTGTAACGTGAAATAGCACTAACGACTTCGTACTAACTGAGTTGTGAGACATGAACACTGGCTGCAGTATTCATGTCTCACAACTCAGTGACGGACAACACAGTGATGCCTCGGTTCTATCTTCAGAGATAAAATAAAAATTGGGTGATACGGTACACCACGCATATATACATATTCTGAACTAAACTTACTCCATGAGGCAATATTACTTGTTCCATCTGACATAACAACTTATGCAACCACCTTTCATAAAAATTTTAACAATATTAACACCAAAAAAGGTCTTAAAGTAAATAAAAATTACTCATGTGCTAAGTTCAGAGCGTCGGTGGCTTATTGGTGTGTATTTTGCCTTTCGATTTGGAGGGTTCAAGTTTTAATCCCGCCACGTACCAATGTATTTTCTAAATTATATGTACGTTTATCTGACGCTCTTACGGTGAAGAAAAACACCGAGAGGAAACCTGCGCACGCCTACGAAGAAATTTAAAGTCGACTCATTGGGCTCGCGTGAACGTCTAAGGCCTATACACCTTTTACGGGTAGGCTCGTGCCCCTCTGTGGGGATGTCTAATGATGTCTTTTAAGTATAACATACCTCCAGATATCTTTAAATCTTTATAGTTGTCATGATACTTGGAGTGTTAGCAAATTTCATAGTTTAAAGATAATTCTTTTCCAGGATACGAGACTTTCAAGTGGTTGAAGTGGTTGAGAATTCTTATGTTCTTTTGTTTGCAGCAAAACATTGTATTCGATATTAATCAAATTAAATTTTAAATTAAATGTGAATGCCCTGGTTGACTTAGCTTCCAAGAACTAATCACGATTCTTAAGTAACATTGATTCCTTTCGTTTTAAAACTGAAATTCAGTAGGTACTTACATAAGCTTTTTTTAAAAAACCATGTACAAAAAAGGTTTTTTTATTTAAATAACGACAACTATAGTCCGCGAATTCCCACCCACTATTGACAGATTACTTTTTTAAACAGGAGATAAAAAAATTGTCATCATAATTGGCAGAAAAGACGGCAAGATCGCAGAAAATATCATAAAGACAAACTCTTTATCTTTTTGGAGATTAATATTTTTGTTCGGCGTTTTTTATTTGCAGTTCCATTCGGGATCGCTTATTTTTTATCAGGTTCATAGTTTCGTCAGGAATTCAGCCTAAGAAAATGAATGGAGTTGATTTTTTTTAAAGTTAAAATAATAATAATTGAATGTCATCACTCAGTTTATCACAGATATTGTTTGTTTGGTGAATAATATATTATAGTTATTTGTAATCAAAACATTTTTTATTTATGTTGTTACTATTTAACAATCAATTCAAGTAAAGTGCATACATAGTTCATTAAATGTTTTGTAATGTAGGAGCTAATTTCATATTCAATTTATAATATTCTATTCATCAACATTGTACTAATATTACTTACGATATATTAAATCCTGTTATCTCTTGAAGTATAATATAATATAAGTAGTAAAATAAAAATAAACAAAATCGCAATCTACTCTAAAGCATTTCGTGTTCGTTCTAAAAAGGTGACTTTTTTAAAGTTATGAACAACGCTTATAGTGATAATGTTTGCTACCTGAGCGTGGGTGCGTTCTAAACACCGCATGTGAAATATTGCGAGCCAACCCCTGTCACATGTGCACCTTATAAAAATTCTTCAAAACATCACGTGAAAGAGACACAATGCTTTAAAGCCGGTAAGAGGGACGGAGACAAACGTGGCGCGCGGTTTAGAAAAGAGCATACTTAATTGCGTCGATTAGATTTCAAGGATATTAATTTAGTGATTCACGCTTTCTGTCAAGGTTCATATTTTTGGATTTTGTACGGTCCACGCTTTGTAAAATATGGAATTTATGAGAATAGAGTGTTTACCCTTCTCGGTTTTATGTCATTGTGTGTTATTTGACATAAACGTTATTGGTGGCCATGACTGTCAACATTTGATTTAAAAAGTTAAGAAGGAAATATTCTTTAGCATCACGGACTTCCGCAAGGAAGCTTTTTTATTCATAATCGCGTTACATAAAATAAAGATTAACTTTTTATTCGTCTAGATTTATGACGTATATTTTTTAGAGATTTATAATATGAGGAAAGTCACGGCCGAATCAAATCGTAGGTATTACGATTTGAGCAGTAGCTTACCTTTTAAAAAAACGGATATCACCTGTTTGCTCAAAAATGTGGGGAGTATTTTCAAAATCTGCTATATTATTTAAAAAAGTCTGCTTTCATTAGCCAATGGATATATACAATTATGCTCATGTATCTAAATGACGGTGGATGTTGATCAAAGCTATCCATGGGTCTTCTAGGTCGGGCTCATTGAACCGGAGTCAGGTTATTATTGTAGTATGCCCTTACTTATGGTGAGTTTGTCTGTTTGCTGATACGTTGAAGAACATCAATCATTAAGGTTGCCTGGAAGAGATTGCTTATTAGCAATAAGGCCGCCTTTGTACTTTTTATGTTTTATTGTTAATGTACTTTAAATTGTTAATTGTTTCGAAATTGTACAATAAAGAATATTCTATCTATCTAACATCAATCTACTTTAAGTAGATTTACCAGTAGCTAAAATGTGTCGAATACACATAAATCGATGCAATAAGTTGTGTGAGAGAGTCATGCTTCAACACGAATGAACCGAATCGACCAGAGTGACAGAAAACAGACTTGACTTTTAAACTTCAAAGTTGTGTTTTACAATAAAACACTTGCTAGGAGTAGGTAAACTGTTGAATAAAGTCAAATTCATGAGCCCATATGTTTACGCTATAAAATCCGCCCAACCAACAGTGCTGTAAAAACAAGTTTGTTACATAGTACATTTTAATATCAACATATATGATAAACCACCTGAAAAGTAATTTCTATGCTAACAAGGATACGCGTTAGCGTGTTTGTATCGCTACTGTAGCGGAAACACACGGGGTGAATATTTTACCAGTAACATTTTATGTGTACACGACAGAAGGCATGAATCGCAATGTTTCACGGTGTCTGCGACATTCACAGAGGTATGGTGTTGGAAAATGGGAACTTCAATCACACTAACGGCTAGATTTTCTGATGACAATGTAATAAGCCACGTTAAAGTGGACCAATGTAAGTCATCACGCCACCATGCATAGGCTACAGCGTCAATACAATAAGCCTCAAAAATTCAGGCGTCAAGTATTGCAGTCTTTGACTGCAGTGCTTGACGCCTTAAACTTGATACATTAATATACTCATTCAGTGTATTTGATTGATATCCTGAATTTACTAATTATACTTCAATCCATTTATTTTATAATTACACATTTTTAAAACTGTTTAATTTCAACACTACAGTCCACATTGCATGCCGTGGCGACACTTAGCTTTATGTTTGTCTCTAATTTTGCTTGTACCAGTGTTATCTTGTTGGTTGTCCTATTAAATAAATAAAGTTACGATTAGTATAATAATGCAAGAACAACTAAAACTATATAATCATCATTATCAGCTCATTGAACGTCCTCACCGAGGAGCACGAGCCTATCAGTAAAGGGTGTATACATTAGTCGACAGTGCGGATTGACCCACTTCACGCACAACCTTTGAATCTCTTCGCAGGCGGTCGCAGATTTAAGATAAGATAAAAAAAAATTCCTCACGATCATTTCCTTCACCGTAAGAGCGTTAGATAACGTACATAGATATTATGAATATATTTTTATAAAATTCGAAAACACATTGGTACGTGGCGGGATTTGAACCTAACCCGGTGGGATGGTAACAGTCCACACCATTGATCCACCGACTATTACATATTATATACTGAAAATAAATAATAGACGACTTGTATACATTACATCGTAATACGTTTGTTCCTTCTGTGTGGGATTTAAAATCTCGCTTATATCTTTCGAGTTTCGAGGTTAATGATTTTTGCTATTACTACTAGGTGGGTTGTTGGCTTAATTTCTAATTATTTTAATCAATAAATGAATAAATTAAAGTATATTATACTCGTTTAAGTCTCCTAAGACGTTTACACAAAGCCATATCCTAATAATACAAGCTAGTTTCTTGTATGTACATAACACGAAAACATACTCATGGGAGAGTATTTTTATTCATTATTCATAAATAATGCTTATATTGATATAAATAAATTTTTATGTCCACAACTAATTGTTCTGAATATACCTAAATTTTACCCACTATCTATACCATATTGTTCGTCAAACGACAAATATCAACCACTAACTAGTTTATTATATTTTTAATTATATTAAGGGCTCGAAGCATACGATGGTAATCCTGGTTACTACCTTAGGCCCTCCTAAGGAGGGTTCGGTTCGGAGTAAGAAAGAAAAAAGATGATAAGGATAAACGACCAACATTTGGTAGTAAAACGGTGTTATAGATATTAATTTTGTATTGCAAATGAAAATATCGACAATATTATTTTAAGAAACAAACTCATTACCTACTTAAAATGTACACAATAAGTTCGTGCTATAATATGTAATTTATTTGTTTTCGTTAATAACATTTCGTTTCCCCGAATCGTTATCGTAACTTCAAATTCCCTGTATTGAAGAAAACAAATAATATTAAATTAACTTGAATTACTTTTATCAACATGTTGACTTAAACAACATAGACTCGCTTATGATATTTTTTGTCGCCAAGTTACACTGACAAGTGGTACTCAAAACGCACTTTTGATCTTCCAACGAGGCCCTTGAGTCTACACGAGCCAGGTAAGAGAACAAATTACGTTAATCGGTGTAATATAAAGATAAATTATGTTTCATAAGGAAAACAGTTCATATTAATATGTGCTGTACTGTTTAATATAGGTAGAGTTACGGATAGCAAACAAGTGTAGGTATTTTTAAGATTTCATTTAAAATATTATGTTTGAACTTAAATTATTCTTAACATACCTTTTATTACGTTAACATATCTTTTATCAAGTGCAGTCTACGACCGGCCTCTGGCCTGCAGCTACACGACCTACATCATTGAGGTGTACCGGACTTTTACACCAGTTCAATGCGTATTGACGGTTTACCAGAGCCTTGAGGCTCGTTTGTTGATCACTTGAATGACTATGGGTGAAGTTGACTTTAGTTTTGAAAAGTGTATGCTGGAATATCTGTCATCAGATTACATATTATACGATTACTGTTCCTACGTTGCTTATCATTTATAACTGAATCATTTCAAGTATTACATACCTAATTAATAACATACTAATATAACTTGTTATATTTTTACACTTAAAGGAAGCTTTTTATCTTTAAGCATTTCACATAATACCTTCTTATACTATAAAAAACAGATAGGTTTTAAATTTTATTAGTAAAAAAAGAAATACATACATACCTACAAAAACTAGCAACATGTTCAATTTATTAACTTATCTTTTATCCAATAGTGACCATTGACCATTCAGGTAAACTGCTAACCTTTTTAAATAATAATAACAGCTACCTGTTCACCTTTTTTTAATTAATGATAAAAACAAAAACCATTTGTCACGTAGATTTATCTGTAACAAAAATGTCGTCAGCCGCGGTCAACCTTTAATGAGATCCTTTTCAAAAAAAGACGTCCCTACGAGTATTATCGGAGCCGATCTGATTCTAAATGAATATCTGTTCCCTAATATATTTACATTTGAGCTCAGGAACTAGTAAACTATTTGCACCCATTTATATTGCATCATAGAAAACGTTGTAATTGAAAGTTAAAAGTTTTGTATTGAAATGAAATATTATTTGCATAAAACTAGATGTATAGATTAAGAAGTAATAAAATATTATTAGAGTAGATAAATTGACGATGCTAATTTGAGTGTTTGTGATTAAACATATTAATATCTGTTATCCGACACTTGAAATAATTGTAATTTGTGATATCTATATCTGTATTATTTCCAGTTACGATTTTGTAATAATTAACTATATGGAGTTACCGCTATCTTTTAAAAGAGTATTCATAAAATGATACGTCAGCATTTTTGTACCCTATAAGGCAAAGTAAATTGTTTTTCTGCCATCTCTTGAATTTTTTTTTATTAGTCAACATTTAATATCTTCATGATATAATTCAATATAACAAAATAAATTCAAGTTTGTATATCTTCAATTCTAATACAATTATTTATGATATTACTGACTGAAATATATTTCTCTGTAGACCGTGTATAGACCATACAGTTATTTGTTTCTTTTATCTTATACCACAGCGCTATACTTCTGATAAACACTGAATTTACGCTCGTTGAGTATCACTAACCCATTTTCTAGTATACTTAATATAAATAAACTATTCCTGCAATGGGGTTCTTATTGTTCAATAAAGTTTATGATAATGCACAAACAAACAAGACGAGTATATATTTGTTGTGCCTAACATACAGTCTATACGCGTTCCACATATCCACATTCCACAGAAAATGTAATAAAATAAACCCCGCATTTTTGTTAAGATAACTTATCCCGCTCGAATTCAGACAAGGTATTATTTTAAAGATCGTCGGTGGCTCAATGGTGTGGACTGTTGCCTTCCTATCTGGAGGGCTGAGGTTCAAATCCCGCCACGTACCAATATGTTTTCGAATTTTCGAAATTATATGTACGTTAGCCGACGCTCTTACGGTGAAGGAAACTCATGCACGCCTGCGAAGAGATTCAATGGTTGTGTGTGAAGTCGTCCAACCCGCACTTGGCCCGCGTGGACGACTAAGGCCTAATCACTATACGGGTAGGCTCGTGCCCTCTGGGGACGTTTAATGAGCTGATGATGAATATTTTAAAAAGTTGAACCCTTTGAGTAGTTAACAAAACATGCCCTCTAAGTAAATTGTAAATAAATTATAATGAATACAGTGTCTTGTATATGTGATTTTAAAGATAAGGCAGATCAGCTTATTTCGTACTACGTCTCTGTTTAGGCTTTAGTGTATTTGTTGTTGAACCAGCCATAAACAATAGAAGCTTTATTGACCTACCCATACTCACTGGATAAGATACCAAGTTGCAGTTCAACTTAATAAAATTACATGACATTCGGGGAAGCCCTATTTAAGTACCGGTTGTTGCTCACAAATTTTTATAACATGCATTAAATTAAATTTAAAATGTTGTTAATTAGACGTATTGATTTAAATATTATATACTGGAAGAGCTGGTACGAGTATACATATGAGTATATATATGTATATTATGGTATTCATTTTTATTGAGTCGAAATATCTTCATAAACTATAATAAGCATAAAATAATTAATAAGGATAAGTATAATAAGCAACTGATGAAACCACTGTACATTTTCATTTTATTTGCAATCGCAATGAAGTTCATGAAAATGTAATTTAATAAACGATTCCGGAAATGCAGTCTGCATCCCTTAAATTTTTTTATTTTTATTTTATTTATTTAATCATTTATGCACACAGTTATATAATAAAAAACAGGTACATGGAAAAAATTGTACAAAGGCACCGCTTATTTCATTATGAAATTTCTTCCAACAGGCCTAAAAAAGGAAATTAAGTGTGAAAGGTAATTAAGTCTTTGAATTAAAACAGTATGAACTATATTTTTAAAAATGTGAATCGAGAAGGGAAAAAAAATAGAAAAACTCAAATACATGTTATGTAATGATGATACAGGTAGTCTTTACCAGGATGCGTATAATATGTGCCGTTCACCAAATCGATTATCAGGATCGATTTAAACGCAATCACGGAAGAATTCAACGAAGTATCGATGCGTGGGTACGAATATATGCCGGCGTATGGGCGCAAAACGATATATCATTATTCATTTGTGACTGACAGATTGTGATGTGAAACACTTCAATGTAATAACTACTTAACACGCGCAAGCGTTCCTTGATAATGTTTCGTGAAATAACAAAACGTTAACACGTGTCTCGATGCTGTACAGTAATTACGTCATCGAGGACACGTCGTATGTATGGCGTTGGTTAGACACCAATTAATTATGCTTACACTATTTTTCAAATTACAAAAGAGTTTCTTGACTGATCAGTTTGATCACAATTGTCAATAATGAAAACATTCTTTACCACAGTTACCGTCACTATATCTGAGGTACATCGTATATAAGTGTGTATGTGTATCATTTTACCCATTTTTCGGTCAAAATGTCACACTTGTATGATTGTGCTATATTCTTACCAAAGGTAACCTATACTGAGAATCGTCGATGTCGTTTAAATTTCAGATATTTCTGATGAGTTTATTTACTTGAATTTTAATTCCATATTAATTTCGAAAACATCAATTTAGTTTTAACTTTATCCAAAAGACTGGGCCCTGCGCTAATTCCCACTATCCTCTTTAGGTGACTTTAAGCAAGTTGTCAAAAGTTTGGGCTAGAGAGGTAGAGGTATATAATATTTAGTAATTAATATTGACAAACTTCGAAGCTACTCAGTTATGATATTATAATAAAAATAGATTTTGAACAAAAGAACAGACTTTGGTCTTGACAAAATCAAAATTATTAATTTTGATTCCGTAAAAATATGACACACTTACATATCGTTTATTGTTCATTGTAAATTTTATTTGTGAACCCTGTTATATGTCACATAACGAATAGATGATAGTTTTAAAATAAAAAGTGTAAAAATATACAATTTTGATTTCAGAATTCAAGAAACAAATGTAACCAAAAACATGTTCGTGTTTAATTTTCTCAAAACACTAGGCTATTATGTAGGTCACAATAATTTACATAGCTAACTCCATTTAATATAATTGCTATAACCGTGTCTTGTTGTAACTGGCATGGCGTTGAATTAAAATCGTTGTTAATCCGGTCGTTGGCTCAAACCTATGAAACCGTGCATAGCGTATGTCACTATTTGAGATTTTTACCAGTTTGGTAGAGACATTTCAAGTTAATCCCTGACTGTTTTCAAAGAATAATGATTCTATGATTTAAGAGTACTTAAGGGTTCCGTCTCTGCTGCTTCAATGTTAGTCCTTAAAACTAGCCGGATACGGTTCAATTTCCCATGAACAATGCTTTGCTGGATGCCTAATCCTGCAATGCGATGAAAAGCTGATGAAGTTAACTACAAAACTATCGAGGCAGAAAGATGTTTTGTCTAGACAAAAATACTTACCTATCCAGAAGTTATTAAAATTTGGTGAAATATCTAATGTTTTACGTTACCTATACTTTTTAGTGCTTTAGTCATAAAAGACATGTCAGCCTCTTCGAATCTTAACTTACTTTAACTTACATATATAACATTTATATTAAATAAGATAGACATTTATTTTAAATGTAGATATATCTCAACAAGGAATTCGCTACAAAGAGAGTTTGAAATAAAAGCCTATAACTATCTAGATTCAGTGAGGAAACGCAACTCATAGCAGGAAGTTTGGCAATAATCCCAAAATCTCGTTAGCTAAATTGAAATTCATTTAAGTTATTATCAACCTATCGTTGCACTATCGCCTCAGTAAGTGACAAAGAGGAACTTTAAACATCTGTCTTTTCATAGTCAACTTAACTAAAAGGATTAAAATATTGTTCCGTCGTCTGACAGCCAGTTGGTCCGCCATTTAACAGAACTCTTTTGTTGAACATTAAAGATTTGTTACCTTAATCCCTTATGCCTTATGTGATAGTTGCTTTTTAATTTTACATTCAAATGGAAGGTTGTATTAACCAACTTCCTGTGCGTCAGAGTGTTAGTATTTCTTTTGTTCCACATAATGCGGTAAATTCATTTAGATTTAAAGAAATCGAATATTTTAAAAGTTAGGCAACCGTATTTTTTCTTAAAAATCTATCAATTTTGTTTTCTTTGACGTATACTTCAAGAGATGCTATGTATTGAATGTTGAAGTTTTATTACTTGGAATAAGCTTTACTAAATCCAATTGGAAAACTATTATGATTTTTAATATTAAAATTGCATGTAATATTAAAGAAGAAAATACGACTGGACGTATATAATTTGTATGACGCGGAATGGAACCTACACCCTCCAGATTGGAAGCACATCTCACCACTGAACACCGACGCTCTGTTTGCTTGTTTCTCTATATATGAAATGTATATATGTCATATACTAATGAATAAATTCCTATTGCTTTAGTTAGTCAGTTCATATGTCACACAGGGCAGAGTCCGAACTCCTCTTAAAATGCTGCAGCAAAATCGGTTTTTCGAAGGCTTGATTTGATATCGCTATGGCATGCAATAATTTCAATTGCAGGATTCCTTTCTCGTACGGATTTCCACACATTATAATTCGTATCTCCACCTTCGCAATAAAATACCAATCTTATTTCATAAAGAGCACTTTATTTTACATTCTCATTGATCACTTGTTTATTTGCAATATGTTTTTAAATACACTAAACCATAAATATTAGTCAATTGACCAATGTACGTGCAATGACGTTACGTTTATAATCTCGTACAAAATATATGCAAACTTCCTTTTGACAGTTCATAAAAGTGCGTCAACATTAGTGTGTCAAATACCCAATTGTCTAAAAAATATTATACTGAGATGAATTATCATAATCGTCAATTCAAGTTATTGATAAATAATTTAAAATATTAACTTATAATGATTAAACATTAACGTAAGTTACATGTTTCCGAAGATTGGTGCTATTGTGTACACTGCATTCAAAATAAAAGTTCACTTTGACCATAGAAAGCCAGCGTGACATTAGAAACAGCTGACATCTACATATCCAAGTTTGTGGCTTACAATACATACACCGAACGCTTGAAACTCCGTATAAAAAATAATTTATTGTAATAAGTCGTCGTGAACATTCGCACGCTCCTCTCGCCCGATCCCTCCCCCGCACTATCGTAGACCCTACTCAATGCAATGCCTCTACTCAACTCGCATTCAGTCACTCGTAGCAGCGTTGAGGCACCGTCGCGCCACTCAACGCTCCGTATGGGCATACGTTTCTGTAAAAACACGCTTATCACAAACACGCAACAATAACAAAATTACAACTCTTAAAATTAAGTGCAGTATCATCTTAAATAAAAAATATTGTATTAAAAAAGTGATTACCTGAAGTTTCGGGAATTGTGGACAATAAGTGGAAAGTTGACGTTAACGAAGACACCATTATTACGGACAGTGATTATAATTATCACATCATGTGCATCATTACAAGGACTATGTACTAAATTGAAGCCGAAATAGAGTTATAAATTGATGATACTTCACATCCGGCAACGGGACGCAACGTACGAACGCCGACGGAAAAACATGACACTGAGCCTACCGTGTCTTTTTCTTTCTTCCTTGATATTGATTCCCCATAATGGCTTATCAGCATATTTCTTCAAAAACGACCTTTCGGCCAAATCCTGTTATGTTATTATTGGACTCATATCGCCAACCAGAGCTCATTACACTGAAATACGAGGCTCCGGATGATTGCAGTGTGGCTGCGGGTCCAAATGACTCCCACGAAGTTTCACTCACATGTAAACTTCGAACAATAAATAGCGAGTTTGACACTACCAATTTCAGTGTAATCCCTTCTGAGCACACAACTTCGCTTCGAATTGAATGCAATGAAGAAATGATGTACAAGAGCTCGCTAGACGACCGGAGTTTTGCGCATTTAGTGAAACTACGTGAACTTTTTTGGATAACTGTAAAATTGGACGATGGCCGCCCGGCGTGCTATCCGGCCTAAGAGATCTTCGAAACTTAACGATCAGAACAAAAAACACAGAATGGGCAGCTATGAGTCTGGAGATAGCATCAGAGAGTTTTACAGCAGTCCGACAGTTAAAAGCTAGATCTGAGTTTCAACAACATTTGGTCATTTCCCGAGAACTTGTTTTGCCCGCTTACTAATTTAGTTTACTTGAATGTATCTTCAAACAGACTACAAGATGTGAGTGATTTGGATTCCGAGAGCGGCAATGCATCAAGCTCTTATTAGTGATCAAGATGGTTCTGCTCCCACAGCAGCATCTCTGCCTCATGCTACTTGTTCTCTAGATATAGAAGTGTTAGATGCTTCGGATAATCATTTCGTATTGATGCCAGACAATGGATTTATGGCATTGCGGAGACTAAAAGAACTTCATATTCATGACAATGAAATTTCAATGGTGGCTGACAAAGCATTATCTGGATTGAAACAATTGCAGATAATTGATCTCTCTAATAACAAAATAGTCGCATTGCCGCAAGATCTATTCAAAGATTGTCGACCAGTAATCAAAGAAATATACTTACAAAACAATTCTATCAGTGTGCTTTCATCTAGTCTCTTCGCAAACTTAGATCAGTTATTAGCGTTGGATTTATCTAACAACCATTTGACAAGTACCTGGATTAATGAGAATACTTTCACCGGCCTTATTAGAATGGTGCTTTTGAATTTATCTAATAACAGACTTACGAAACTTGATCCCAAAATTTTCAAAGATTTGTACACGTTACAAATATTAAACGTACAACATAACATGCTAGAAAACATTGCTGCTGAGACTTTTGCGCCTATGAATAATCTGCATACGTTAATACTATCATACAATAAGATATCTCATATTGACGCATATGCCTTGAATGGGTTATACGTTTTATCGTTACTATCGATAGACAACAACCATCTTGAAGAACTTCACCCGGAAGCATTCAGAAATACGTCTTCCCTGCAAGACTTAAATTTAAATGGAAATCGTTTAAAGAAAGTGCCCATAGCGCTGCGAAATATGCGACTGTTGAGAACTCTTGATATTGGAGAAAACCAGATAACATCACTAGAAGAGCCGGGTTTTGTCGGTTTGCATAATGTTTACGGGTTACGCCTTATTGGAAACAAAATTGAAAATATAAGCAAAGATGTGTTTTCTGATTTGCCATCGCTGCAGATTTTAAATTTGGCACGCAACCGACTAAAGCATATTTATGAGTGCTTTTGAAACCTTAAACAATTTACAGGCCATACGACTGGATGCTAACCAGCTGACAGATATCCAAGGCCTATTTGTAAATTTCCTCATTATTGTGGTTAAATGTGTCGGATAACCAAATTGAATGGTTTGATTATGCTGTTATTCCCTCGGGACTGCAATGGCTGGATCTTCATAGCAATAATATCAAAGAACTACGAAATAACTATCGTATGGACAAAGAATTACGACTTCAAACTTTAGATGCCAGTTTTAATAAAATGACGAAAATATATACTTACTCTATCCCGAGCAGCGTTGAGTTACTGTTTCTAAATGATAATCAAATTACGCAAGTTGAAGCTCAAACTTTTGTTGGAAAAACCAATTTAACGAGAGTCGATTTGTATGCAAATCAGATAACTAGTATGGATCTCAATGCGCTTCGTCTAACTCCAGTCGACCCGGGGCGGCCTCTACCCGAATTTTATATTGGAGGAAATCCTTTTCAATGTGACTGTACCATGGAGTGGCTACAGCGAATCAACAAACTCGATCATCTAAGACAACACCCTCGTGTAATGGACTTGGAAAGCATATACTGCAAGCTATTGTATAATAGAGAAAGGACTTATATTCCCCTTATCGAAGCGGAATCATCGCAGTTTTTGTGTACATATAAAACGCATTGTTTTACGTTGTGTCATTGTTGTGATTTTGACGCGTGTGATTGTGAAATGACCTGCCCATCAAACTGTACGTGTTATCACGACCAACCATGGTCGGCAAATATTGTGGACTGTTCCGCGGCTGGGTATGCCGAAATACCCAATAATATTCCTATGGACGCTACTGAACTATATTTAGACGGTAATAATTTTGGTGGTTTAACAAGCCACGCTTTATTGGACGTAAAAATTTAAAGATATTATATGCAAATAACTCAAATATTGACGCTCTTTATAACAATACTTTTAGTGGACTAAAACGCTTAACGATTTTGCATTTAGAGAAAAATAATATAAAAGAATTGTTAGGATTCGAATTGTCGCCTCTGGAGAATTTACGAGAACTCCATCTACAAGACAATAAAATACACTACATCGATAATCGTACCTTCATGGAGTTGAGGCATTTAGAGGTGCTGCGCTTGAGGAATAACATTTACGGCTTTGCTGTGTGGCAATTCACGATGAATCCATATTTGGTAGAGATAAGCCTGTCTCGCAATCCATGGTCGTGCGACTGTCAATATATGCATAAATTCCGAAATTGTTTAAAAATAACCTCGGAAAGGTGGAAGATGCTGATAAAATCACTTGCGTATTTGATAACGTGACGAATGCTCTGGGCCGCACATGTCCATTTCAATTCGACAATCTGCACAAGTCACGTCGGCGGAAGCTCCTCGATTATTGAAAATCAAGTCATAAATGATTATCTTCCACTGCTATTGATATCGTTATGCGTGTTCATTATAAGCTCAGCCCTAATATGCGGCGTATTTTATTGGCGCCGCGAGCTTCGTGTGTGGATTTATTACCATTGCTTCAGAATGTGTTATAAGAGTACAGCATTCGACGATGAAGCCGATAAAGATCGTCTATTTGATGCCTACATAAGTTACAGTGTAAAAGATGAGGCGTTCGTCGCTCAAATGCTAGCGCCGCTAGAATCATGCGACCCTAGCTTCCGCCTTTGCCTACATTATCGCGATTTCAATGCATCGGCATATGTAGCGGATACAATAATTGAGGCAGTCGAGTCATCAAAAAGGACTATAATAGTCCTATCTAAGAATTTCATTACAACATGGTGTCGTTTCGAATTCAAACGGCACTGCACGAGGTATTGAAAGAGAGACGAAAGACTGATAATTATACTGCTAGGCGAGTTACCGAATAGGGACATCGATCCGGAGCTGCGTTTGTGTTTGAAAGCGAATACGTGTATTGAGTGGGGTGATAGACAATTTTGGCAAAAGCTAAGGTTTGCTATGCCGGACTTGAGGAAGTGTCAGTATCATCGTTCAACTGTGAATATTTACGCGTCAGTGTCTCCGGTGGGGCCGCGCCGCGCCGCCTCCTCCCCGCCACCTGGCAAGCTCCCCCCTCTGCTAGACGGCCTGGCGCTGCCGCCGCGTCCACGCACGAGAATCTCACCCTCACCGCATGCCGCCGCACGCGCAGCTCTGGGCGTAGCGTATGCTCCAACGCAGGTAAACAGACACAGTCCATACTTGCAACGCTTAAGCGTATTAGTCCAACAAAAAGTGATAATTTATTTCTAAGTTTATTCATATTTATTGTTTAGTATAGGAGATATGCCTAATCAAAAACTGCATTTATTTGTATAATTTTAGAACGCTAGTTTTTGTTTTAGTTGTTATTGATTTCCTGATTTCTGCGATAGTAATTTATAGGGATCGATTAGAATGCTATTGTAAATAGATTATCAAAATGTACAAAGATAGTTTAGTAACCAGTAATTTTATTTGATTTGCTTAAATTATTATAATGCCAAAGTTTAAAACTTACTATGTACAGATTTATATTACGCTAATCTTGTTAAACAATGATAAAGAGACTGTAAATAATGATTACTTTATGTACATATATTATGTAAATATTAAAGTTGAATAACTATTAAAAAGAAAACATGAAATACACTTTTTCAAATTTAATTTGTTTTTGTTTCATTTTTTTCCTTATGGTCGCAGTTGTACGTATTAATTTGTTCCAAGGAAAATTTAATAATTATAAAGTATGTTATGGAAATTCAAAAAGTTCATTATAGTGGACATAAAATATTAATCTTCATTTTTAACTTGAACTGTCTTGGAAGAGAATTATAATCTAAAGTTTTATTTTAGTTCAAAAGTTTTGCATGAATACAGCTTCTTGGTAGACATGAATAATTTATGTTGCCAACACTTACGTAGCCTTCAGAGTTTCTTGTGCTGTTTTTATAGTATCAACTTTACGTACAGATTAAATATTTACCAACACAAATACACAGCCACGATACAAACATTCTCTTGGTACGCATTATAGAGAATTTTGAAGCATCATAAAGTCATTTATATATTAATACTACATTACTATTACGGTAAAATTGTTGTCCGCTCATTGAATTTACATTAACAATATACCACATATATACCAATATACCATATATATCTGAGTTAAGTTATGACTAATGAATATATGTTATCCTCGGACTACATACGTAAAATCCTTTAATAAGTAATTTGTTATAACTAAAATTAACATTGAATATATCAGAGGTCCAAGTAGACAGTCCTACCCAAAATTTGTAAGTTATATCAATATGATGATAAACAAATTTGGAAAATAATAACAACAAAATATAGCACTCAGAAAGTACATTAAATCTTGTAAACACTTTCATCTAACTAAAATATTTGGCTCTCACAAGAACCTTGATGCTATAGAACCTAAACCCTATTTATGGAAACTGTATGAAACTGGGTCGTTTGCTAAATAAACTACGCCATAATATTGTTGTGAACAATAAAAAACAACATTCCTCCTTGGTTTGTGAATTATTTTTAATATAAATTTCTCGTTATCGAATTAGAAAATTTATTAAATAATAGAAAAGGTATCCATTTCAATTTAAAAACACTTGGCCATAAAAAAATAAATGGGTTATCGATAATACTATTTCTCTCAAACTAATACAATATTAAAATGTATTCAAAACAAAACGTCCACTAACTTAAGTTTATATACCACGTTTTAACCAGTTCTCATATCAAAATTAAACAGTTTTCGTTGCTGAGGATATGTGACCCGATAACAACAAACATGCACAAAGCAGCGATAGCCACAACGAAAACAACTTTCCCCATTATTTTTACGGCGACCATCTCGTCGTTTGATAAGGGTAAGAGAAGTAACCGATGCTGATTTCGTTTTGATTTGTCTACGAAGAGATAATAGCTGTTTCATGACTTGGTGAGGTTCGCCTCGCTCCGAACTGAATATAGCTGGACGGAAAAATATGTGAGTTTATCCGTTAGCGAGTGTTTGTAATGGGAAGAGAATTGGATGATGAATCGACTGGGATTTCGTTAAGTTTCACACTCAGAAAAATTTTTTTGGTTAAACAGCTCGCAATAAAGCGGCGATATTTGGCAGCGGTGATATCTTCATTTAGTAAATGTGCAACCAATATAATTGCACAGGATAAGTATTAAGTTAAAAAGGATTGTAATGTAAGTATTGTGAAAACTATTTGCTTGACAACGGCTACTTATTTGTTATTAATGCCAAAAATAAAACCAAAATGTAATTCTCCCAAATTAAACTATCTATGTATATTATATATACTCATGATAGCTTTTCTTATCGAACTATCGCTAGTTTTAATATGGATAGTTGACTTCAAAAATAGTCTGTACCATCTCTAGGCTTATCGATATTATAAATAGTATCGATAGATTTGGCGAAAGTCTGAAGCAATAGTATCGATAGTCAATTTGAAGATAAGCTTTGATACTATCGAGGAAATGCTTCTGTATCAATAGTTTTTAGTTTACGGGGCTATCGAAAGTATAGATACTAATTCTTCTGACAATGGCTAGAATAGTCTGGTTAAACAATACAATCGATAGTGGCTACACTATCTATACATATTTGAAAAGGTACACCCATGGATATTTTTTATAACGATATATAGCATATTATATCTTACTGCGTACTCTCGGTATAAGACAATACTAAGATACACCGTAAAGTGTAATTATCGTTGTCAAGAAAAAATTACCCATTTGGTTATTAAATCACCTGTATGTATTGTGTGTCAGTCAATTGATACAATATTTTAATGTTTTGCATAGGATGTGGTCCATGATTTCCGTTATGGTGACCAATTTAAGAATTTGGGACTCAAGTTCGCTTGAGTGCTCACCTGTTATTTGTATAGCCTATCTTATTTAAAAAACCCTTGTCCTATTTATATATATGGACACCTTGACACTTACCATATCGTCACTATTATTTAGGTACCTTATTTACATCAAATCAAAAATGGTACTTCCACAAAAACGTATAAATTAGATTCCTTATATTTAATTATATAATCATCATCATCGGCCTATAACCTTCCATTGCAGGAAAAAGGCCTCCCCACATAGCATAACTATGGGGAGATTGGATCGTAGCCCACCAAGCGGACCCAATGCGGCGTGTTGTTACTACTATCTTAATTTTGTAACCAGGACCGACGCCAAAGTACATACGATTCAGCCTACTCTACAATGAATAAGAAATCAATACATATAAATATACTTATTTTAAAAGGAAAGATTTTTTTATTTGGCATCAACAAAGATTTCACTAATATACAATAAAGAACATTACATTACGACTTCACATTCAGATAACACAGTAACAAAGACAATTAAATAAATAAAAGCAAAAGTATATTGCCATCAGTTTAACTCTTGTGCAAACAAAAAAATATATATTAGAGTGTAATAAATTATGCAATGACCACAAGCAACGAATACATGGCAAAAGAAAAGTGAAATAGGAATCTGAGTGGACAAAAAGGTCCCTGTTTCAGCTTATAATTTGTGACGCAGCCAATTTACAATGACTTAACCAAATTTGGAAAAACCGAACCACGGGACATTTTACTATTCGGATTCCCCATAGGATTCGAATCCACGACCCTCGGATCAAGTAGCATTCTAAATCCAACGATGTGACTACTTATTAGTACTGAAGCAGTTATTGATATTGTATAGTAACCATGTTAATTAGGCAAGGTGAGATGGCGGTCAAATGTCTGCGTAGAGAAGATAAAAAATATACTGAAAATAGCCTCAATATAAGACATTTTAAATTAACGGAATCTCCTTAAGCTTTCGTAGGTAATCCGTGTAACGCATTTACGGCAGTAACCCTATCGATTACCGTAATCATATTAGTTGAGAATGAGGTCGTCTTTGAGTGAGTAACTAATAACATTAAAATGTTGTAATTGCCACTTAGGTACGATGCGTTGAAAGGTGGCCAGGGTTTGCTTTGAACTACTACGATGTTACTTCTTGTGGTTTCGCTTATTAGTTCACTTAGTATTATAGTCTCAATTGCCACTAAGACAATATACGGGTTAATTGAATAATCAGTCGGTTAGGATATATGAAATAACATAATGGAATACAACCTTAGTAAATTGTCTTATATAACTAAATATTGCTATCTATTTTTTTAACCTGGACTAATTGGGTTGCATTACACCCATTGATATAGGAATGGTATGAACGACGAACATCTTACTAAATTCAATTAAGTGCATTTTAAAAGTTCGAGATGTGTAACTTTTTTAGATAATGCATCTATAAGAAAAGAGCCATCTGCTAGAAAATGCCATATGGCTTGACAAAAGGAGCATGCGCAATTTAATAGCATCTAGTTTAAAAGCATCGGATCCTTTTGAATATCGATCTAAATACACAAGATAGGAAAAAATGCATATTGTCATTCGATAATCCTTTACGTACTCTAGAGATGTCACCGTCAGAGATCAGTTTACATTCAGCCAACGGTATTGGGTTTGCGTAACTTTATACAACATTTATAAAAGCTTCCCAATGGTTTGAAAATAAACTTTAAATATAACAATCAAATAAGAGCTAATATACAATGTGAAATGCTGCCAAGACAACCACAGACCGCAAAACAAGGACTGCACAGGACAAAAGCAGCACAGATAAAGTCCCAACCCTTAATCACATGCACCGTTGCTCTCCAAAAAAAATTAGTAGCTAAATACAAACATTTGGTTGTCCAATTCTCTATTTCGGGTGAGATACGTTCTATTTGTGTTGTACAAATTCGGCTTACAGCATTTTTCCTAGTCGTTGTTGTCAAAATGTTCCTTGAAATTTGTAAACTATCTCGAACATTCTAAATTTGTGATCGCTTCAGAGAATGTAGCCCGAACAATACTATTAGAACATCCAATAGATACTATTAATTTCACTAATATTCCGTGACTCAATGCACTTTTTAGTGTCGTTAATCTAATTTCGAGTTTCGTGAGTATTTGGAGGATCACGAGAATTTCCGAGTTCACTAAATAGGCCGTTGAGAGACCGTCATTACGTGGACTCCATTTTGAATTTCCCAACATTAAAGCGGCGACACTTAGCGTCCTTTCTCTAATAAATCTTCTAAGCTCCTTGATGCCTGGACTGTAGGTAATCAATATAAAAATATGCATGGATATGATGATAAGAATTGACAAAGAAACAAATTTATTATATGAAGCTCAGCACCTAAATTTAATCACATCTTAATTTGAAATACAACTAAACACACTCGGAATATTACAACAGTTCAAAACTAAATATTTTCTTTTATAAAATTGTTTTTTCTTTACTTTATATTGAAAAAAATATATTTCATAATTAGAAATTTATATTTCTTCTTTCTATCTTTAGCTAAAATGAAATAAATTCATTGGAATAGGATCTGACTTTTTATTTTACTAACTCATTTCAAATTTCCAATACACTGCACCAGTAATGGCTTACGTTTAAATTGATAAGACTAGATTTAAATTCACTACAATAGATTTAGGCTGCGTCTGAAATGAGTGTAGCTGTTAGATTTCCTTCGATTATTAACCAATAAAGTTTTTTACTTACCAAAAACTTTCGTTTTAAAATACCTTGACCATAAGTCAGCTACTACAAAGGTCCAGAATTCGATCTTCGCAGTGTTTATTTTTTGTGTGTATAAATATATAGCCGTGTTTATACATACATTATGGTATTTTCACGTAAATAATAAATAGCCGCTGACATTCACACAGCACCTAGCCCCAAGTTAATCGTGAAGCCTAAGTATTTTTTGTAAAAACATACATATTATACATAGAAAACACCCAGACTAATACAAACAGACATGTTCATGCACACAATTGTTTGTACTGCCCGGGGATCGAACTCGGAACCCTTGGTGTAGTAGCCAACGTCTCAACCGCTATACCAAATAGGCCCACGTGGGCTTTTAAAAGTAATATTTCTACGTCGATGAGTTTAAAAACAATAGTGGTGCTTCATTTGGGTCTAGCTGGTTCTGTAACTTACCTCACTGGCACACACAGGCGCGCATTTTATATAGCGAAAGTAAATGTAATTTTCAATTTCAAACACAAATGTTTTACCAAATTACGATACAAGCCGTAACGCCCCTCGTGTATCCCCCAGCTCCTTATTTGCCTGCAAGTTCGGCTTATGAATAGCATATTAGGCTACCCTTGCCGAGAGTATATGGTTTAAATAATCTAGAGACAGCGGTTTCGAGTACCGAGTGCCAATAATTGACTATCAAACTTGATATATAGGATTCAGCGGCGGTGATAGTTAGATGAGTTATAGCTAGCACTCCCTAGAGGCAAACGGTAAGATCACGTAATACGAGCGCAGATTTTCGATGTGTACCAATTGAAAGCGCGTATGGTGCCGGAATGCGTAATACCAAAGACAAGTAACACTCAGCTTTTTCATACATGTGTGTGTAGAACAATAAAACATTTATGCAGGGTAGACTTTTTATCTAAAAGCTAAAACAATTAGTTAGCACTAAAAACATTAAGTAGTTTAAATTAATTTTAAGGAAGATTTTGAAGCGAAAAATTTCATGTTTTTTTTTAAATAACAATGTGATTGTGATTATCGTAAATACAAGTAATGGTACAAACCTTGGAATTGATATTACATAATACTATGTTATTTACATGACAATATAGAAACAAACAGCCTTCGTTATTTGTTGCTTTACCATTGGTTCCTGCAACCGTGTTGGCAAAGGTTCTTCTCATTAAATATTGAGGATACCGTCATAATTTACAATGAGTCGGTTCTGTTTAAGCTCGGGGTTATGAAATTTTAATCAAAGTTCGAGGCCCCCCCAGTGTATTGGCACGGATACAGTTTAATGGGTATTCGGGATTCGAAATAGTTATTTACATCAAGTTTCTTTAGTTATGGGTCGGCGTAAATGTATATTGCTTAATGACAAAAGATTTTGGCCGAGAAATATTGTCTTTTATAGAAGTGGAATGCTTTTTTTAAATAAGTTTAGCGCGCTCATGTGTTTACAATACATATTTTTTAACTTATAGAGCTGTAACTTGTTATATAATACATCCACTTTTTTTGCATTATAATTTTATAAGAATCGATATCAAGTTGCCAGATGTCAAATAATATGCACGGTAATTTGTTGATTTGTTTTATTTGACAACATTTACCGAGGTCTTGTTGGCAGAAGTCTCCGGCTTGGAGTCGCAGTGCCATTCCAATTCTGTCGATGCTTGCCGTTCTTTGAAGGTTTATATTTGTTCAATGAACTGTGACATCGTTTTATACTCGTATATCATTAAATTTGGGTCACTTAAGTTTCGTTTGTTAACATTTCAAATAATGTGCGTTGTTTTTTTAGTAAAAACTTTGTATATATATATTTGTTGATCTCTTTTCAATGAGCTTTTATGAGAATATAATGAATAACTCATACATAATGTCACTTTATAATGTAGTTTATTTTTATTTATTAATTGGTCTACTAATATTCTTTTGGAAAGATAACCAACAAAGAACCTTAAAGTGCCCAATCAAACCCATCCAAGTGGAACTCCAGTACATTGACCTCGTACAAATGTGAACAGAAATAGAAAGACATACACATTTTCAGACGCCGTGCTGACATCTGCGGGATCATTAGGGCACCTACCGAAATTAAAAAATGCCTCCGGTCGACAAAAGTCCATTAATTTTAGTTTGTCATACACTACTAATTTGTTAAATTTACTGCGCCCTACTAATGCGGCTGTATCCGGCAACATATCACTAGATATAAGATCGCTTTGAGAGTTTTTTGTTTGCATCGGTGACCGCGAAGGTATTTATGGATCAGTTAACAACTGGGCGTTAGGATGTCAAAATAATGGCGTATATAATTAATTCTACAAATTCAATCAGTGTGGTCTTGATTGGCAAAGGGGAAGAGTACTTCAATACCGTTGCGGCCGTAAAAAGCTTTTACGAATACACACATGCTTGTATTTGGGCTCATCAGTTTATATGGGAACGCGAACCTTTTGATCCGTTTTTAAGTAAGTTACGTAAGTACCTTTAAGGTACCAGGAAAATACTTCTCACGTTAAATATGTATGACAACATCTTATTAAAGCTTTATCAAACAATAAACAAAGAGTGAAAACGAGAAACTTACAAGTTAATCTCTTCTTAAACTATAAGGAATCTTGAAAAGGACAAAGCATAAATTTAATGTATCTCAATGGGACAAAGGGTCTTCACGTGAATTTATAAAATGATGCTAGTAATTGTGATAAAGTAAATATTTTACTCATATCTAAATAATAAATCCTAAAAACATATTCTAAGACAACAACGCGCATCAAACTAAAGACTAATATTAATAGAAAAAGACATTCATGCACAAATTTGACCAAAACTGAGACCTACCACGCCCCCTTTAGTCTAATATATTGCTAAATAGATAAACAAGGCATGGTAAATTTGCAAACACAAACACTTAAGTTTAAAAGAAATGAGATTATCGATTAGAAAACATTATTAAAATTTTTACAACGCTACAGCTATAACTCGTTCATGCTATATGCCTATAAAATTCATGCATTTAATTCCCATTTATGCAGTGTAAAGAAAATGTACTGCCTTATCCCGAAACAAGTTAGCACCTGGTATTATAACATGTCAAGTAAAATCTTATGAAGTCATAAATATGTATAAAGAAGTGGTTACAATATTCAATGCCTAAGGTAAAATTTAATTAGCATGTACTCAAGAAACGGTACCATCCAGTATAAAACGCCTACAGTCACGTATAAATCAGGCAGGTCTATGTTAGGTAATATTTTAGTTGGTAACTTAAACAATAGTTTAAATAATGGTGTCGATGCTCAAGAATAATTATTTAGGATCGCTCGAAATAAATCAATGCATAAATTAGAGACTGCTATTAGGTTTGATTTAGATGACAGCTCATTTGTTCCGTACAAATTGTTTGAGACCGGAAATTTTGGATGTTTTTTACTTACAGAAATGTGTACCCATTTACACGTACGTAACAGTATCTAAGTTAACTAACACTGTCATGATGTCTGTATTCTATCTCCACTATATTAGCAAATACAACAAACACAACCATAATTCCTTGTATTGGATCGTCTCTCAATAGGTACAATTAGGAAATTGTAACTCATCACGAGGGATATGATCCCAAAATGTGCATGCTGGAAACGTCCCAAAGACAAAATAACATAATTAATAGTTAATATATTTTATACGCCGTTGATACCTTAAAACCGTTGAATTCTTTCCTAACTTACGAAATTTAAAAATAAACTCACTCTTTCTGTCGAATCGTTTAGACAACTCCAATTCATCGATACTCCATCCGAAGCGAATAAAAAAATCAAACCTTTTGTTTCAAAGAGCCACAAAAAACCAGCGAGTGTACTCCAACATTTTTATTTTCTCCAGTAAGGCATGGTAATTAAGCAAGGCGGTTATCCTCATAGCGATGCCTCCTAAACGCAGCCCGTCTAACCTAAAGACAGGGAATGGCCTCCACCAGGAGTATAAAATACAACATTTCAATTTTACTGGAAGTGTAGACGTAGTGTAGTTATTTATAAACTAAAGACATCTGTTGTCATTTAATTTACATTATATAATTATGACTAAAAAATGGATTCAAAGTTCAATATATTTATAATATTGCTACCTTTGTAGTATTATCACAATAGTTTTCAACGTTTTATCATACCTTAACAGTTTGGCATGGATTTAAGATTACAAAGAACACAAAAGAGAATTGTTAATATAAATTATGAACCAAACAAAGACGTTTAATAATTTATATCACATATTATAAGCATTCTTCATTCTATGTATAGATTTTAATTTCCTTTGGTATTATGGGAATAAAATATCGAGTTATTTTCAGTAACTAATGAATAATTATTTTATGTATCGAACTTACTGAGAAATTTAAACATAATTTGGATCAGTTCATTGGGTCGTAGGTAAATGACTGAAGTTATAATAAAAATGACCAATTAAAACTCCACTGTTAAAATAATGACCTACTCAATAATCCTACTCCTTTTTAATAATTACTTGACGTGAATATACCACGCATTAATTAATACACAGTTTTAAAAATGACAAAAACTATGTCTCATAGCGTATGATATTTTAAATCAATTTTCATAATGAAAAATGCGATAATTGCTAAAAACAATACGTAGTAAATGCTGGGCTACTAGACGTCTAATTCTACAGTAACTTATCAGATTTATTGCAACATCCAGCAACTTTATATCCTTACTTTAATCTCGAGAGACTCCAAGTATAAGGATTAGGATTGTGCGGATTTGCTTATAGGGAATACAGGGGAAATTGAGAATTGTTTCCTTCACTACGGCTCTTATGAGGCGCAATGTTTGCACAAGCAACGCTTAACCCAATGTTCCTGTATTTATTTTACGTTTTTTAATGCATTGTTTTGTGATTTTCATTCGAAGGATCTGAGAATTTTCGTTCCATCATGTACGTATATAGTCGTTTATATACTGTTTTAATTGATTTAAAACAGTATATAAACGACTATATATCTTCGATAATATCTTTATTTCGTTATAAATTCCTTTTTTAAGGGCTTAAAACAGCTTTACAGTTAAGCTGATGTTTGAACTTAATATTATTATAAGGGGACCGTCCCATAGATGAACTTATGACTATGAACAAAATGTAGATGAAATATAGATTGAATTATGATCCATGTAGCAACACCTAATTGATTCCGTACGTAACAAAAAGCCTTTTGAAATGAAATTTTGCAAACTTTTACTCCAGTTTTAACTAGCGTCTCATATTTCGTCTTCAATATATATTATTATATACATAATATATATATATATATCTTATATATATTTCTCCTATTATAGTTATAGTACGTTTTCACTGCCGGTGAATCCTTAACCCAATAATTACTCTAAATTCAGATCCTTTTTACTTAATAAATTTGACAACACAAACTAGGTACGTGTTACTTTAAGATCATTAATAAAACGAAACTAAACAAGAAACAATTAATGAGAGGCAAAGTTTCTTAGCCGTTACGCCTTTAAGTTACAACAAAACTATTGTTGGTGTTCCATCTAACATCACATACGTAATTAACGCACCAACCACAGGGACACATCTCATCCTTTTACGGTCCGAACTTGTATCTAAACTATCGAATTATGGCCGGTACACCGACGGACTTAATTAACTTTGTTTTATTGCGGCATCGGCCATTAGTACAAATAATGGGCTTTATTTGCGGTAATACTGCACTGTAACGTGGAACGAATGCGTTTTCGGCTTTATTTTCGATGTTACTTTGTTCTACTTATTTAACGTCTGTCGTAAAGTATTTATATCATGACATGTGGAATTTTTAAAGTATTCTTAATTAAGACCTCAAATTACCCCAGTCGAATGTTTCATGTTATCGGCATCCATTAGATCGTAATAATCTATTGTACATGGCCTAGTCTTGTTCATCAGTGTGTTCGTCTTACTCTACTGGATTTAGTTTACATACCTACAAAACTGGCTCTGCACCCAAAGAAAAAAACTGACGATAGCCTATTATATACGAAAGTTTTTGCTCTAATATTAATATTTATTACCTTTAGTGAGTAAGAAAACACTTCCTTTCCAAAGTTAAAAATAGTTTTTATTTAACGACGGCCACCCGTTATTGTATACCAAAACAGAGTTTACGACGCTTGCTAGATAGCTAAAGCTATCTTTGTAAATTTTATTCGTTACTTAACTTTATGCCTCGATCAAGACTTTTGTAAGAATCGAAAAAATCTCCCCAAAAAGTGATCAGTTTAAATACAGGAGTGTACTACTAAGACGAAAAGATGTTTAGCAGCAAAGCAAAATAATGTGTCCATCAAATAGAAATCTAAAATGATCCGTTAATAAAGTAAAAGGCTATTGATAAAACGAAAAACGTACAAAGGACCGTATTTTCGGAACCTCTAATGGTAGGACATTATCCGAAAGGAACTTTTGCGCGAATAAAATTCACTGTGAAAATTTAAGGATAGCACAGGGACTTATCTTTATGTATATTTTTATGTATTTTTCGGCAAAATGTTATCGGGCAGCAGTTAAGTGTACTTTTAATGCCGTGGTCATTTGCGCGTTTATCACCAAAGTACATAAAGTTATTACGAAGACTTGTCAAAACGTTTGTAGTGTCGCCTTTGTATTCGACGAAAAAAATCTTCGATGCTATCGCGTTTCGTACATATTTCCAGATTTATTGCGGCATAATTTTGTAAAAAGTTTAGGGTGCCGCGTAATCTTTGCAAAGAGGAATTCGTTACGTTGCCGCAATGACAAAAGTTTTGCTCTAAAAATGTTCGCCTGAGCTGAGTAAACATAACGCCTGTTGACACAAACTCTAAACTCGGTCAAATGTGAATTGGCACTACCATCACAATATTAGCATACTTCATCTAAACAAAATGCGTCGCGTTTCTCACAAAAAATCGTTAAGGCAATTTGTTGGAATTACTTTCCTATGCTAATCTGCCCCGTGTTGCGAATATATTCTTTGCAAGAAAGAAATGTTGCGCCGTAGGCGTTCGGCATCGTCGAATTGCCATGCCTCAAATGATGCATGTTGGAAGCCAGATCTCATACAGAAAACAAGATACTGCAAGCTATTACGCGGTTTACATCGTAAATAATCGTCTTAGCTTCGTAAATAAATAAGTGTATAGGCTGAGTCCGTGCGAGCGACTATCTGATCTAAAAGCTAAGGATGTAGCGAAAGCCAGGAAAGTGGTGTTTAGGAAGAGAGATAGGGACTGCGTTGTGTAGTAGCGGCATAAGGTTTGCGGCGTGTTAAAAGATAATGAGTGCGGATACAGTGTATAAGAAAGAAGTTGTTGCGTACCTGCTTTGTAAGGGACATTCCTGGCTTATCAGGGGCAGACGTATTGCTAAATCTCATCCGAACGTTTAAACGCACCTAGGGAGAGCATTTTAGAATTTGCAATTTATGCTAGCGGCAGACCGAGCTTAAAACCAAAGATTTATCTTTTGTTACTTCAGAAGATACTAGATTCAAGTAAGTAAAGGTCAAACACAAAGTGGATAAAGTGCCTACTTCGAGATTAAGTTAGGACATTTGCGTTTTCAACAAAACTTGAATTCTTACTAGGAGATATATATCCGCACTGGGCCCGCATGGACGACTAAGGCCTAATCGCCGTATAAGGGTAGGCTGTTGTCCCTCGGTGGGGACGTTTAATGAGCTGATGATAATAGTTAATTTTATAAACTAACTACTAAACTGCCCTGTGGCTTGAAGTGGGATATTTTAGTATAGGATGATTAAGAAGTACCACATATTGCCCGTTGAAGCTGTAAAGGCCATCAGCGGCCATCAGCAGTAGTCAGTTCTAAAAAAAAACACATATTGTTTTAAAATGCAAACATATGTCTTAATATTATTAATATAGTAATATTTGAAAATCTATCAGTAATATAGTTAAGTTAAGCCGTTTTAGTTAAAACACTTTGACACTTGTCAAATTTAACATGAGGAGTTTAATTTTCTATTTAACAATATAAAATGTATTGGACTAGACAAGCAACTTTGGATTGTACGAGTATATGAATATCAGTCACAACATTAAAAAAGTCATAATCAATCAACGCCGACCTGTGTCGTAAAGAGTTTCCAATTACAATCTCTTTCTGTTCCTCGATCGTGATGAACAACTTGTTTAAATGAAAGATGAACACCCACAGCTACACTACATACGTACCTCATACTAGTAAATGTAGATTTGCGTTGGGGACAGGTAAATAAACTTAATCATTCCTATGATTGCCCCATCAATAGCTACAAGCAACATACAGGGAATAACAATTAGTACTATCGTACCGACACGCATTACTGTAATTGGGTCTCGTGCTGAGAAACCCAAAGTTGCCACTTCGTGTTTGTAGATAGATCAATCATCTTACGAGTATACGTTATCATAAAGTTGAGCCACCCAATTACTCATTGCTTATTAATGCATTTGATATCAAAAAACCTCTAACATTGTATGTTTAATAAATATGTCGTCATGCATTATCATATCACGGATAGCGCATGAGTCCACATATATGAATCTGGTTAAGAGGATAACTAAGTAAAGGAGGTTCATTAAATTAGATGTAGCCATATGCACAAGGCTACTATTAATCCTAACACCTCGGGCGAGAGAAACAAGTTAGAAAAATGTTCGCAACAGCAAAACGAGCTGAGTAAATCCTAATTTACTTTTTCTAATCCAGCCGGAAATAAACCTACGCAGAAGACGAATCGCGCGAGAGTAAACAATCCGAGAGTGCGCTTAAAGCAGTTTACGCTAGAAAGCGAACGCGATCTAATCTTGGATCTGGCAATTGAGAGAGCGTACTCGAAGGCAATGCATCACCTGCTTCCGTTGCAGCAACGATCTTGATTTCTTCCCTAATGTACCTCCCACGTCCCTATATGTGAGTGATGCTGCCATTAGAACTAGACCTCCCCCGTCCTTCAACATCAACAAAAGTGTACGCGGTAGAGGACTCGCTTGGGTTTGTAAGGGTCAAGTTGTACCAGTTTAGACACATTTCCAGTTCGGATACTTGACGTTACGCTGAAAGCTGTCCGTTTGACACCTACGCCGGCTACCGAATATCGGTTTATTCACACGCACGTTCGATTATCGCCATGAAATAAATTTGAATGTGAAAACTATTCCTATAGTGCTTTTTATGAATTTTGTCGTAGCAGAAGTGACTATTTACTATCAATATTTTGGGACAATAGAAGTACAGTTTAGTTGTCTTATCTAAATATTATGATAAACACTTATATTCTTTTCGTACCTATTGACTTGACGACCCATTTGGTGTTGCGGTTGAGAGGTCGGCTGCAAGTCCAAGGTTCCTGGTTCGATCCCGGGCAATACAAACATTTGTGTGCATGAACATGTCTGTTTGTAATGGTCTGGGTGTTTTCTATGAATATGTATGTATTTACAAAAAAAAGTATATAAGTATATTTATCCGTTGTTTAGTACCCATATTACAGGCTTCACGCTTAACTTGGCTAGATGGTGCTGTGAATGTCAGATATTATTTATTATAATGTGAATAAAAATTGAGGAGAACACCTTGATAAATTACACCAACTCTCAAATATAATACGCATATTTACTTTTTCGAATGAATTACGTATTAAGGATGAATATTTTTTATGTATTTCAGTTATCAAAGGTATCGATACACTCACTAGATATACAATAAAGATAAAAAAGCCATTCCTAAGCACTGCTGCCGAATAAATGGAGAATATTACTCACATATTCCTATGGGCTTACGAAGAGATTCCGCCTCCCAAAGTGTGTATAGGAGCATGCTATTATGTTTCCGTTATAGGCGTGCAGTCTTCAACATTTCGTTTGCCAATATCAACTCGGCAACCGATATTAAAGTACACCATTTGGCAACTAACACAGTCACCCCTCAAAAATATAGCGTACATGCGACTGAATACAAAGTTTCTTTTTGCCAACTATTGGTTATTCAGAATTGGCAAAGGAATACCATTTTAAGTTTCACTAATATTTTGCATGCGAAAAAAGGGAAACAGTGTTCTGTATTCAATTTAAAGAGTGTACCGTTTTCTTTACGAGGAAATAAGTTTTCCGTAACTATAAGAAGTGTTTTTACTACTTTCTGGTTGGACATAAAAAGTTATAGATGGTGCCATTTATGAGTAGAAAACTCCAAGCAAAATACAATGTAACATCCTAAGCAAAATGGAGTGGCTATGAACAGTGTCTTTAAGATAATACCCATAGTATCTACTCGTATTATAACTATTTAAGAATAATATATGATCAGGGGTATATTTTCTATTTCACTGAAAACTATTATATCACTTTCTAATAGGTAATATCTTCTAAGATTTTACAATTGTCTTTATCTCCTTACAATTATGAGCTTTAAAAAGATTTCCATAGCAGAAAAAAATTATTTTAACCCTTTGACCACCAGAGTCGCTTTAAAGCGTCACAAATAATGGTTTTTCCATTGAGTCTTCATTCTTGGCGGTCAGAGGGTTAATCGACAAAAATAAAGTAACCTTTAACCCGACGGCATTCCAGACTTAATAAAAAATACTTGTTTGTTAAATATACGACTGCGAAATATATGAGGTTTAAACAAGTTTCGTATCTTCTTCTTCAGTTTCAGTATCATTCAGTGCCAATTATATTCAAACGAAATTAGTAGCATATTATAATTGTTAACTTCCCTATTTATTTTGTCCAATAATAACGTCAAGTCTGTACGTACGTAACGAAAACATAAAGTCTTCATCAAATTCAATTATTGAAGGTAGTAATCTAAGGCTTCAAATTTGCTAGAAACAAAGTTATTTCTATGAGAATCAGAACAATCAGTCACCCAAAAATACCTATGAGATACGTCAACACTACACAGTTATTTTCATGCCATACAAAAAAAAGGTATCCGAGCACCACATCACAGACCAAAAAACCCCGTTGAATTAGCACCTAAATTTTATGAGTACATAAAAGATTGTACTAGCAAGATTATAAAAAGTAACTGAGCATACCTCTCCAAAACTCGCGCTCGGATGGGTATCATATGAGAGCATATTTACATTTTTTTCCTCAATCCATTGCGGCGTATGCTCTGTGGACGGATGAGCCGCTGGCATTTTGTGACATCAGGCTCCATTGGTTTTGAATGTGCCGTACCCCGACAACCCGCTCTTTTAATAGATAAGCAAATGAATTGGAAGTCCTTTGTGTGTAACCGTATTTAAATATTTTGTGTATAAAGAACGATGTTTTGAACACATTTCATTTGAGCCCGTGTATACTTGTAGCTGAATAATTTCAAATAGATTCACTATCGGTTTCAATTTAGGCCCTTTCGTGTTGAAAGGTGCTATTGATGGCGCAGCACCATCAAAAAGGTGCCTTTATTAAAATTTTAAAAAGTACTCTGAAAGAAATATTTGTAAACCTTAAAGGGTGAAAGCGGAATAAAACGTAATTAGTGGTTGCAAATCAGACAATTTTAATAAATCCAACGTAGTGACATTTAATTAATTAGTGAATTAAACAAGTCTTACGGTTCCTTCTACCAAAAAGGATTGTGAAATATTTTGGCAATTAAGGCCGGGGTTTTATTAAAGAAGTCTGTGGAGTGAAAAATTAATTAAAATTTAAGCCTTTCAGTGCTCCCTACGTGCAGTCACAAAATAAAAGGGAGGCGCGCACACATTTCAGTGAGCAACTAAAGATCAAGCGTGTTAGATAATTTGGACGGGCTTATGCAATATGCAGATGAGTGGATTAAAATTCTGTTTTTTATTCATTAAAAGCCACAATGTTGTGTAAACTTTTGTGTCGGTTGATCATATAATCAAGGACCAGATCTCGTTTTTTTATTTTATAGTGTTTTTTATCTTTGATAATATTATTCCAAGGAATATATGTTATAAGAACAAAATGTTATAAAGCAGTACCATAGTACTGCTATACAAAAAAAGTTTATTCTAATTATGGAATCCTATATTTGATATTAAAAAAATCAAAATTCATTATTAATTCGGACAACATGTATTTGTATATTATTTTTTAATAATAACTAAAAGGGTTAAAGGGCATGCAACAAATCCTAAAATCGACCCTGCGTTTAGTACTGTCAGACATGACATTGTGATAACGTTATTTGAATACGGCAAATATATAAGTAATTTTCCTATGTGGTTCTAAAACCAAAAACACTATTCGAATAATATTCACAGACAATTAAGAAAAAAACATCTATATTGCAAGCACCCGTCCATTATCAACAGAACAATAATTGCATTCAAAATCAAAGATGCGCAGATATGGAGTGGGTATTTTCACTAATTAAAGGCTAACATGCACCAAGCAACAATTAAGAGGACTGATCCCCGATAAGCTCGATCACGGTTGATAGTCAGCTCTCAGTTCCGATACTGCTCGAGCTTTAGCCACTTCACACCTTATTAAGGAGATGAGGAGGAATTTCGCCGGCTCTGGACCTTGGCTTTCATCAGATTTAAAGACAATGGTTTATTTGAATCCTTAAAAGTGTTTGCCTTATTTATTTTGCCATACATATAGCTTTAAAGTAATAGTAGAATGCATTTTAAAATATAACATGAATTGTCATTGTATATGACTGTCTTCATTATTACGTCCTGAAGAATTAGCACGCGTTTTGTTTCGTTAAATAGTTAAGATTACCGGAGACTGAGTATTTCCGTTACTTCTTCTTCGTAATATATTTTTCTTTTACTTTACTACTTAGCTAGGGACTAAGCACCAATATGTAGCAGTAGACTGATAAACGTTAAAACGAGGGTACGTAGCTTCTACGGAGTAACGAGTATTCATATTTGTGAAAAACTGTCTGTGTGACTGTGATGCCAGACAGACAATCTAACAACTATACTGTCTTGCCCGAACTGTCCATCTTCGTACGGATTCGAGGACCTCGGATGGCAAATTAAAGGGCGATCAGTGGCCTAATATTAGTCCCATTATCATATTTAAATCGTGAATGTATCAACTCGATAAGAAGAAGTATCCATGAGTTGGTGGTCTACCTATGTAATAAAAAAACGATGCTTTGGTGATTTTCCAACAACAACGTAACGTAGTATATATGGTATAATATTTTTTTTTTACATCAGGGCTGTTAAAGCAACTTCAAAAGTAATAATTGTATTCATCACATCGCGTAAACATGGTACGAGTCCTAAATTTAGAATATATCTCTTCAACCTATTGCAGTCCACTGCTGGACATAAGTCTCCCCCATTTTGTCCAAATTCATGCCAAGCCCAACTCGTCGGGATGATTTATTAAGGCTGTTCAGCATCTCCGCAAGCTCTTCCGATGACTCTGCCACGATGACGATATCGTCAGCAAAACGAAGATGAGAAATATACTCTCCGTTGACGTTGACGCCTCGTTCAGACCAGTTCAAGGGTCTTGAAGACATCCTCCAATGCGTTTGTGAACAGTTTCGAGGATATAACATCCCCCTGTCTCACACCACGACGCAATTGGATAGGTCTTGTCCGCTAGTCTTAGATCTGAACGGTCATCGTCGCTGCGTTGGAGATACTTCATCACCTCGATATATCGCCAGTCGATACCGCATCGCTGCAGAGCCTCCAGAACAGCCCAGGTTTCTTTTTTTTTTATTTTATTTTTTTAAGAATATAGAAATGTTTTATGTATAACATCTACACACCAATATTTAATTAAGATAGAAATTTGTCGATTAATTCACACCAAACTGTTACTTTAATATAAACTAGAATAAAATTCTATTTGCAAATTACAAGCACAAAATTTAATTACAAATTATTTATCGCTTTATTTCTAATGCAAATAAAACACAATATTATTAAGCTGCGATGCCTTTCGTAAATGTCTGTAAACCTTAATTGTTTTACCTTACACGTGAATATAGGCAGTACTCAATTAAATCTCAGCGCAGATACGTAATAAGAGCTCCTATGCGTTGATGTACCACAAACTGCTAGTGAACGTGTGTAAACTATAAACCTGTCCAAAAAAAGTTAACCAACGCCATATGATATATAGGATTTTTTTTTGAAAACCTCAGATATAAACTGAATAATCACATCATAATTTCAATCATAATTTGTTGCTTTTTAATAAAGCATTGCCCTCGATTTGATGTACTCAATATCCATAGTTTACCCTGACCCAAGTATTCGGTTACGTTAGTTTCATTTAACCCGCCCGACTAGACCAATAACTTGTGTTCTTCTTAAAAAGCCGTATCTTCCTTGAGAATTCCCAGTTGGGAGCAGCAGTATCGCCGTATGGTTACTACATGTAAATTTTGCTTTAGTAGTCCCGTGATAACGTTTTCAGATTTTACCATTTTCACGGTTTGTTATTTTGAAGAAATCATTTATTTACACCATATCGGAAAAATTAGCTGTATACGTATACTCGTAAATGTACATATTTATCAAATAGTTATTATTTCATATTTTAAAATACTAGATCAAGTTGAAGTGCAAAATGTAGGGCACGTATCAAAACATAGTTAGCCGTTTAAGTAAATGAGGTTATATGTAGCTCTACAACCTGGTAATCCAGCTACAAGCAAATGATGGCTGGATGGTATAATATAACCTCCTTTTCCGATGTCGGTTAAAAATAGTGGTACACCTGGCCAGATATCGAGACGACCTATCTCCAGGCATTGAGTTTGATAAATTGAAAACATATTTAGAGGAAAATTTAATCGACATTAATTCTAATTTATTTATAATTATAAAGTGTTTCGTTGTTTTAGTGGTCGCTCGATTACCATACTAAGTGCCTACAGCAGAGGCGGGTTCGGCATTTGTGACGACGGCGTGTACGTATTACCGCCGAGTGCGGGGTTTACCTCGAAATCGGATAAATTTATAACGGTATTAACCTACCCTAGTACTAGTATTGAAGAGATTAAAATACGCAAGGCACTTCGTTATTCCAAAAGTTTAAATTTTGATTCTTAAGTACTGGAGAAGCGTTACACGAGTAACGTACTCATACAATTTGTTGAATAAAATGAAACATGTACTTGGGACTCTTTGGTTTTCTTCTTCGTTGAATATACCATACCATATGTTTAATGAGGTTGTAGACAAGTGCGCTCATACAATATAAATTATTACAACTGCCCACAGCCGTTGCAGTTGTGAAGTAAACCAATGTCTAGATAGTACAAAACTACAGTCCGCACTAATGGTTTCATTTGACATTCATAAGTATTCTGTAAGGATCTAAACTAAATAAACACTTTTCATTTTCATTTTATACTGATTAAAGACTATGATTTACTAAGATTCCGTCAACACTGCTCTACACCACACTGGTGACGGCCAGCGACGACATAATCATGTTATATCGCTTATTAAACGTTTTGATTCACTAACTACTTAAAAAACTTAGGAAACATAGAGGATATTTCTAATTGATGAGAACATATCCATCACTGTTATGAATCACTACCTTGATAATTCACGTCGGGTACATTGGGTAGTTTATGACCTACTAAAAAATATTTGAAATTCTGAGAGAAAGTCAATCTTAAAATAATGTCTTTATTTTACGAAGAAAAGTGACATAATACAGCTCGTAAAAACTTAGGTTAAAAGTAAAGAAACTAATTTCCTTATAAGTATACTCTTTCCTTTCTTACTGAGGATGAAGTTTGATTTACATATAGGATTTTGAGCTGAAATAAAAATTAAGTAAGACATTTTCAAAAATATATAATTATCTATAAAATTCGTTATGTATTTTTTTATAATTTTTAATATGATATTACAGTAAATAGAATAATATAAAAACTAGTTAATTATTACAAAATTATGTTTAAATTCTATTTGAGTAATGGTTCCTCAAAAGTACAAAATCCATACACAACTCAGTCATTATAGACATAGTCCCAAGTAATCAAATTACAAAACATTAACGTCCATAATTTCTTACAAAACGTTAACAAAGACAGTAAAGATTCCACTATATGGACACAAAAGCTAATCAACGCCAATTAACACTGACGCAAGCGACGAAGACGACGCGGCCTACATCTTTCAATTAACCAAACGTTTCTAATACAGGCGAAGTGAAACAAAAGCTTAATGCGTCGCCCACGTGAATTTCGTACCCGGAACGGCAACCATGAAAGTTCTTTCTGTTATTTTAAACACCCTCCCTAAAAAGGTCGTCTAATTTGNTCGGCCGGAATTCGACATTACTTCTCTCCACCATTGTTTGTGTTACGATTACCGCGCGGGTTAAATAGCGCGTTTAAGCGTTGAGTTTTTCGTTCAAACTTCTGCGCCATTCAAAAGGAGCGAAGTTAAAAGGGTTGAGATCGAGCCCCTAATCGTAAACTGCTTGCGTTTTTCTTTTGTTCCTAATTTTGCAGCCGCTTCGAATTTTAAAATTTTCAACTCTTGAGTTTGAATCGATAATCAATGATTTTTTTTATATTATAGACACAAATTTATTTCAGTTTTTTTTACCTTATTATTATAACTTACAACTTAATGAATTCACCTTAATCATGCTAGTTGTTAGAGCGCCAGAAGATCCGAAAACAAATACTCAGAAATTCAACATACTTTTTAACGTATAAGCACCCAATCATAACAGACACCCAAATGTTCATTCTGCAAAAGGAATGAACCTGGAACCTTTTGTAGTAGATAAGATTTCAACCGCCGTATCAAATGTTCACTTGTAGCCCGTTTATTTTTGTTTGTATACTTTTAAGAACTCATTTTTCGTTACAATTATATTATTCTTATATTATTTTTGTATTAACCAACCAATTAGAGCAAACTTCGACTTATTTAAGAAATTACGTATCCTTGAAGCACAAATGTAACCTTATATAACTACGAGTATTGACGCCCAAAATACTAAGTAAAGCCCTAAATATTACCTTAGATACATCATTTAGTTCACTTTGAAGTAGCAAAAAAAGTTCACAAGAAAACCTCGTTCATTACATGTAACTTAAAATAAATCACGTGGGAAGGTATGCTCATTTAATATTATCTTTTTAGACGAGTAGACATGGTTTCGTTAGGAATGTTCTAGTGAAACCAAGGTTCTTATAATTTTATTCATAGCCTACAGTAAATATCATGTTTTCAATTTCAAGTATATGTTGAAAATTATAATTAAACAACAACACACAAGTCGGTACCAAGTATTAGAAATAACAAAAATTTCCTTGTGCTTTTATATCATCATCATCATCAATACGATTTAAAATGTCTACAACTGAACGAAGGCCTCCTCTAATGATTTCCACGCAGACCGATCCCTAGCAGTTGACATAGATTTGGTACCTGCCACCTAAACTTAGTCATCAGTCCATCTGGTTATGGGCCCAATCAGCCATTGGTTCTGCACACGAATATATTTCTAGGATACTAGTTAGGAAATACATATAAAAGTTGCGTACACTTACCTTATTGCACATACAATATTCCCTGAGATATGTCACAAACACTAATTTTCGAGTTTGAGTGGGAATCCAACCTCAAGCGAAGAAGACATAAATACCGAATACCTAAGCTGTACCTAGGGCCAGACCACATATACGTGCAAAATATTCGACGAGATAAAAGCAAAACACAACATAAATTCCTGGCAACCTTTATCGAGTAAGATATGAGGGTCAGCCATCGTTTTTCAGATATTAATTCCTAACAATCGTAAAAGTTATTTTCATGGTGGCCCTAAAATGTTACGGCCACTTTCACGGCAAAATATACTTTCTATGGACTTTATCTGGTATCCGTTTTGTCTACAACCAGGATTTGGATCGCTATAACAATAAAGAAATAACAGTTTTCATGCGAGTCCTATATTTTATTAGGGTCTGCATTGGCAGAATGCGTGAACCATCTAAGAGATTGCGCCTATTAAGAGCGGTTAAGAGAATGTCAATGTCTCTGTTCTGCTTGAATTAATTTTGGTCCTACTTAAAATGTATTTAACACTTATTATTATTAAGTATTGTTGGTTTTGTAAATCTTCATATGGAATAAAACTGTAATCTAGTAAATCAGTTACTCAGTTGCATTAAACTGTTTAAATTGACAATCATTTTTATGTTTTCTTTCTTTATGATGTTGTAAAGTATTTCAGCAATGTTTAATGTTAAGAATTTAAATTCAAGATGTGTCGTATATGTACGCTGTAAATCTTTTGAAGTAAATTTTAAATAACTCCTATCTTTAATATTTTGATGTTATTTAAAATGCATCTGTCGTATAGTTTATTCAAAAACTAACCAATAGTTATGCCACAGTATCCTGTATCAACTTTCTGGAAAATAAAACGAGCATATACTTAATGTTCGAATGTGAAAACACAATATACTCCTATTGAGTTAGGTACGCATTTTTCTTTTTTAATCTTTTCAATCCATATATTTTATGATGATTGAACAAAACATTCGCAGTGCATTTCAAAGAATTTTTAGATCGAAAATCTTGTGAACTAATAAAATACTAAACGCACCGTTCCTTTGAATCAACCGATTTCTCTACGTATCGGACGTTATTGTTATGTGCATACTTGCACTTAAAACGCTCGTTCAGTGAATACATATCACCATTTGCAAAGCTGAGCTATTTCAAATAAGTGATTCACATACTCTATTGATCACCTAAAAGTGCGAAGAAAAGTACTTGGAAAATGCCTTCTTTTAAGGCTTATAAAGTACGGTGCTATTTACATGGTACATAAACTTTGTGTGTGATCTCCCAAGATTTAAGTACCTTTGTGGGTTATTCTAGTATCGCTTTATGTCTGTAAACGATGTCAAAGGCGTGATACGATTATGACATATAAGGTGTGTACAAGGACGTTGTGGGTAGAACTTAACGAAGCGATAGAACCACTTTACGGAAAGTGGTTTCTGTATTCGATATCTATCCAACACCAGTAAATGTAACCCAAAATTTACTATTGCAAGCACAATGATTAATATTTTGTTTTCCATTTTACAACCTAGACATAAAATTATTCAGATAAGTACCTACCTATGATAGCATCGGTGGCTCATTGGTGTGAACTGTTGCCTTCCGATTTGAAGGGTGTAGGTTCAAGTCTCGCCACGTAACAATGACTTTTCGTATTTTTAAATTATATGACCGTTTATTTGATGCTCTTATGGCGAAAGAAACATCGTGAGAAAACCTGCGCACGCCTACGTGACATTCAAAGATTATGCGTACAATTGGCCAATCCGCACTGGGCCGGCGTGGATGGCTCCTTAGCACACCCTTTACGGGTAGACTCGTGCCCCTCGGTGGGTACTTACAAACCATGGAGATGCCAAAACCCTTTACTATCAATAAGATGGTCATGAAGTGTATGGTAAGGACCTTAATCCCGCAATAGACCAAGTCCAAGTCATGGGCAGTCAAAAAAACATGTACGTCGATTTAAAAACCTTCTCTTTACAAGTATAATTTCCATTAAACATTTAACTCAAAATCATATCGTATGGTTTTAAGGTCATAAATTATAATCATTGAGATAAGTATATTTATACCAATGGTTATAATAGTCTCAAAAGCAATAAAAATTGACTCAAACAATCAATCAATCCAACACACAAGTATTAGGTCACATAGTAGGTCAATCGATTTATCATAAAACACGTAACAAAATCTCGCAAATGCAATTTCAAGCGTACAAAACTCTTCTACTAACACGCCCCTGCCGGTTCGTGTCGAGAAATTATTTTAAACTTTTTTCCCCACGCGCCGCGATTGCGTGAGGTTTTATAATACAAGTTTGATGATATCTTTTTATTTTTATTCTGTAGTCGTACTCGTAACAAGTCGACAACAAGCCGAATCGAGACAATAAAGCATCTTTCAAGGCTGATGAGTCGAGAGTAATGATTACTTCTTACGGTTGTTGATCTGTTCGCTTCTGGTCAGCTACAACTGTAATTTGGTAAGTATGTGGCTTTTTCTATGCTATGGTTGTGTTATGGGTATAAAGAGCTGAGTTTATGATATTATTTTATATTAATCCTCCTACATTACGTAACATATCAGCTTCAAAGTCACAATATTTATTTTTTCTAAAATATTTTTTTAACGCTTTGGTTTTGAATGGGATAGGCGTTTAAACCAACTTAAATCTGCTATGCCAACATGTATCTATGTTTATAGGGTTGTGGAAGTCTACTAACAATAATATTACAAAACTGTGATTGTACCGTAGAAGGTCCAATTCGTCGATCTTTCTGAAGACTGACCATAGAAATTGCTTGGGGTACTGGATAGTTCCCATCCTGACGAGGGAGCAGTGTATGGATTGCCAACCCAGGACTAACTACGTTTTACCGGCAGGTATAAACCGGTTTCATTAACGCGAAGTTCTCCCATTACATCGTTGAATAGCGTGTGGGAAGGCGGAAATATATCAGTTTCTTCTTTCTTAAATGTTGGTGTTATTATATTATTTAACGTTCTTAGATAATTGCTCGTCGCTTAAATTCATAAACGAAACAATAAATTATAAAAAAATGACAAATTCTAGTTAATCACTAATTCTGAATAACCCTTAGTTTTTAAGAAGATTAATATTTAAATCTAACCCATATATAAAATTATTTCGACAGAACCTACTGTTACAAATCTCAAGAGAATTGTCCAGAGAACCGGCAAAGGGAATATTAGCTAGTTCTACGTATGGGTAACATCATTAAGAGATATCTCAAGAGAGAACCCCCTAAAGATTTTGCTGTGATTTCATCTATCTTATTAAGTTTACATTAATAAAATTAATGTTATACTTTGCAAATCCTTTATTGTGTGGTTGAGGTAGTAAGAGTTTATTATAGTTATTCATACAAACATGTATGAAAGGATTTAGAACTAAAATCAACTCATGAAATTAAAAACAATCCTTATCAATAGAAATAGTTGAGTAGGTATAATATTATGCAATAAATGTTCTTCATCATCAGCTCATTAAACGTCCCCACGATGTATGTTGTCATTACGAAGTTGTAGTTTCTTTCAAAAAACAATAAATATTAAAAATAGATTGTAGATCCTTTACGTAAATATTAAACAACATTATATTATTATGTCTTGAATCCTTTCCATAATCGTTATACCACCTCCATCGTGTCGAATAAGCCACAACCTTATTTCAAATTGCTGTAGTACCGTACATTACTCGAAGATAGGCGTTCGGACATTGTTGCTCGAGCATAGACTCTTTCTCCTTTATACGAAGCTTGCCTCTTAGCGTGTGTGAAGGTCATAAAGGAATACAAGCACTGATTATATCATTTGCAAGAATATGTAAATTGGTGCCTAGTAACAGTTTAAACAGGCACGATCTATCTTTGTTCGTGTTGACTTGCTTCATCCGTGTCAAGTTCTTTACTAGTATTATGTAGATTGTAACTTTACAACAGAAATACTTACTTGATGTTCAATACTAATATTTCAATTTCAAATTCAGTAATGAAAGAAACCATATCAAGAATTTTAAATGAATTTAAGAAATCTCGTTTAATGCTCTTTTATTCTAGCTAAGCTTTATTGTTTGTCCCATTTTCAGTCAGGCCACGTAGGTGCGTGCATCTCCAACACAAACAATAAAAACCTGTAGAGCTAATATCAAGTAGTCTTGTATAATTGCAACACATCATTCACCGTGATACATTGTGGTGCTCGTAACCTTGACTTGTGGTGATTTGGCGCGTAAAATATTACCAGAGTTGAATGAACACGGACTACCTGCGCCTGCGACTCAGATTAGTATGGGCCGGAGTAATGGCGGCTCGGATGTTACGCCGTATTACTTTAATCGTCATCAACAACTGTAGCGTCTGCATGTTACTTTATTCTTGAATGTTCAATTTTTTTGAGATTTTTAGTCAATTTTGGCAGCATATAATAGAACGCAATTCAAAATAAGATTACACTTTAAACACCGAATGATCTATGTAAATTTTCATTCCCTAAATTATGTATTTATTGAGCCATAAGCTTTCCCAACAACGACTTGCTTGAATAAAGATTTAAGAAAATGTATTAAATTATTTGTATCTCTTCCCACCTAAAAATATTAAAAAATAAAAGACATGGTAGAACTCGTTCCCCTTGAATTATCCTACTTTATATATAAACGGTCTCATTCGAAGTAACTTCAAAATATTCTTGGCTGGATTTACACACCTGTTTTTTTACAACGATACTTTAATGTTGCTTTTCTTTGCTGACTCTACATTGGCCAACGGCCGCGTCAAATGTTACAGATGATTGCATTACATAAGTCATCATCATCAACATATTTTGTGAATCCGTCGTCGTAAGGAGGCCGTTATTAGGGATCTGTATCACTATAATTTTGTGTGACCCTTATTTCTTTCTTTCGATTATCGTGAATTGAAAAAATAGTCGCCGGTATAATGTTGTGTTTGTAGTCCAAGATGGTTTTTTAATTTGACTGTGGACTGTGATAAAATAAATCTGGAACACTTATTAATTGTAATGAAATTCATTAAATCTCAACACTTTAAACAATTGTTATGATTATACACAGAACTAATTCTTTATTTTTAATTACATAAAGAAATTAAAACTTCGACGTCTAAAAAATAATTACAGTAAAATTCAATAAGGTAAATTATATGGATAAGGTATTTAAGTTACAGTCTTTAAATTGAAGTATTATATAAACTTTTAAAAATTCTAGAATTATTTTTATAAAGTACAAAATAAATAAATAAAACATTCGTACATAAATGTAATACAAGTAATACGATACCCTTATGTCAAAGCCGCAAATTTAAATCCAAACCTACAATTCAGGTTAGGATCAAATTTAAATGTTGAATTCTCTCACCTCTGAATCTCATATCGGCAAGAGGTTGACCGCTACCTTCTAGGTTTTTAGACCTTAACACGAGTTACTCGTATTTAATATTAAATATACTTTGTTTAAGCGAAATTGTGTTTTATAGGGCTTTATTTCGAAAAGTATCATACATCAAAAAGACTAAACAAAAGTTAAATTTTCTTTACTTAAACAGCTTATGATGTTCCACTTAAAGCCCTTTCTCTGATAGTGAGGATTTTTCCATAATCCTTCGTTCTGCAGTGGACATTTTAGGTTGTAAATGATGATGATGAACATGTCTTCCCATAAGGCTTGTAACAAATTAATGTATGAAATACAGACATGTTTAATATCCCTCGCTCCGCTTTTAATATTGTTGATACTTACAAAATACTACTTACAGAATTTATTGACTACTACAGAAATCATGTTCTGTCAATGCTAGAAACAATACATTGTTTTTGGTGTTCTTTCCAGCACACAGTGAATGTAGCCTTTCGGTTAACTCATTAGTCACAATTTTTATTTAGACTATATTGCTGAATACTCTTTTGATATAAAAATCAAGAATAATAAATAATCAGCAGCTCAATATAACGTCCCACCGGGGCACAAGCCTACGTGTACAGGGTGTATAGGCCTTAGTCGTCCTCGCGGGCCTAGTGCCAACCATAGGCAGCAGGTTTCCTCATATCTTTCCTTCACCGTGATAGCGTCGAATAAACGTATATAATTATAATTTAGAAAATTCCAAAAGACATTGGTTGTACGGATTTTCAGATTGGAAGGCAACAGTCCACACCGATGAGCCATCGACGCTATAGTTTAATAATAATAGTAAATCATAAACTAAAAATATAATCGGAACTCAGGCTTATTCCTCAGGAATCGGTACGTTTATTACAAAGAAAATCTCATTGTCATTTTATAATCCCATGACAGTATTGAATTTTCAAACTGTATTAATAACTTCTAGTTTTTAATCAGTAATTTTGAATCTTTCTTCATCAGGATAGTAGTTTTATATCATTTGACTACTGATTTAATATAAGGACAGCAAACATTTAAATATGTATTTAAAATAATTCTAAATATATAATTCCTTAAAGTAAAGGAACCATATATTTTTATTTTAAAATATTGTGTGGCGTTGTTTAATATAAATGTTAAAAAATAAAACAATTAGAAATGTGTTTCGTACTACGAAAATACGTAAATGACAAACCATAGTTTTTAGTTAAAAATATATTTTATGGGAACTCGTTGGTTAAAATAACTACTTTTAATACGTTACACAAACACATAACTACAAGGTATTATCTTGTAAATTAATTTAAAAATTATTCATTAAATAAAGCTGGACTGATCACAGGCATGATCCATCCTCGGCCGCATCATCACTTACCATCAGGTGAGATGGTGGTCAAATGTCTGCCTATAGAAGATAAAAAAAGACTAATATAAAAACATAAAGGCCGCTCATCTTGACAGCTGTCATCTATAAAATATCTGTGGTCTTAAAGAGGGTATCACAGTGTAGTTGCTGACTTGTTACAGTATCCAATTCTTTGCTATACATACTATAAGCACTAAGTTATGCATGGTAGGAGGTATAAGTGAGATTAAGGTGTACTCAAGCAACCGCCCAAATGCACAAAGTCCGCTTACGGTGAAAATGAGACTTCTAAACAACTCTCTAAATCTCAGTTTCTTACTTAAGATATGTATACGGACCCCATAATACTTAAGTAACACTCTAGTCTTACCAAGTAAAGTCAAACTAAGTTATGATTGATGCGCAAGCGACGATGGCCCTAATGCTGTCAGAACTTTGCTTCGTTACGGTTCTCATTAATGGCCTTAGGATATCTAGGCGACGTTATCAGTATGCTTTATACAAAACTGTTTTGTTGTATAACTATTTTGTACAGCCAAAATAAGAGGAATGTACTTGTTTCCACCAAACCAATAGCAATGAATCCTAATATTTGTCTGTAATCGCATTAAATAGCTGTAATTATATGTACGTTTAAGTAACAGAAGTCTCATATTAATAATACTAACCGAAGAATTGTATTTTTGTAACAAATATACCGAGAGTGTTATACATTAATTTATTTATTGTTTTCGATACCAAATTTGTAATTATGTATCTCTATTATCAAATTCTTAACATTCATCATTGAAAGAAAGATAGAAAGAAATAAAAAAATCTTTATTCAAATAAATCTGTTACAGATACTTTTGAATCTTGAGTAGGAAGTATGAAAATTTGAAATATATAAGCAAAAAAGTCTGTATGAAATATAAACCCAGAAAAATGTCGTCTTTATTCAAAGCAAGGCCAATATTTTAGATTTATTAAAACATTGTTTAAGCACTAGTGTCCAAATCTTCTTATTCATATTGGGTATTACAACAAGCTATCATCAAACAAAATGCGTTAAAAACCAAAAATACTTCCTAAAATAAGACAAAAAGATACAATAACCAAAGCCTCAATTCGTTGCAGGCAAAAAATATTTATGTTGGAAGGTTTATGCGTGTGCAACATTATGCGAAATGCCACAAGCACCAAATATTATAATGTAAAACTTCACTCTGCACGAAACAATATTCAAATATTTACCATAAAGTGTATGGTACACACGATCGTTATACAAAATATTAAAAATATTTGAAACTTCTTTTTATTATTTAATTACACTACATATTATAACAATGTGTTGCTTCATAATTTGTTATAATTTTTAATTACCAAAGTCGAATATTTTATTTTTTAATTAAATAATTATGGTAATAAAATAACACATCCTAAAATATGAACTTTTATTCTATTTTAATGACATTTTTTTACTTACACGAAGCAACACGATTTATAATATTATTCGAAGCAGTTTAGCTACTACTTGGATCCATCCCTTGTTGTTAATTTCTTCTGAGAGAGACGGCGTCAAAGGTTTTAATGTGTGGGTTAATATTACCCTATTTTGAGTTACAATACCGACATAGCTGTGTTTTAGAGCATATTTTAGTGTCAATCAACGGCGTTAAATTATCTTTGTAAAATCTTTCTTCTTTACGTCTTATTTACTTATTAACATTCGTATTCTTACATTTATATTACTCGTATTGAAGCAACCACAGAATAAGAGTATCAAACGAGTTTGCTATAACCAAAATCATGTGGAATTATTGCGAGAATATGTATTTATCTATACCACATTTGATATATGAGTACCTTTATAAATATGCGGGCCTGACGCTTGTATATCTTGGGCTTTTGTTTTACGTGCTTAGTGTGAAATCGCATTACCGACGCTGCGAGCATTTACGTTGCATCAAACACAGCGGTGTGATGATTATGCACCTTTACATTCATAACAGCACAGATTCCAACTTTTTTGCATTTTATAGCTTACAATTTAGCAACTTAATGGCATGATTGGTACACGGAAAGCGGCTATACAGAGGAACGATCACCGTTATTACCATTCTATGTATTATTAGTTTACTTTGCTTTTTATGGTGAGCCATAAGTGAATATTTAGGTTTTAATGTTATTACGATGCCCTTGGTTATACTGCCATATTGCGATTCCATTAAGTTCCCTAAAAGGTAAAACGTGAGTTTCATTTCGGTAAAATTTTGAACCTACAACTTTGTTTACTGTAATTTTTAAAATCAGTTTTTAACTTCAGGTTTTAATTTTTTTGAAAGGCAGCCAACCAAACCGGTCATTCTAATAGGCACTGAGTTATTTATTAATGTCAGATTTAAGAGCGTCAGTGGCTCAATGGTGTGGACTGTTGCCTTTCTACCGGGAGGGCTGAGGTTCAAATCCCACCACGTACCAATATGTTTTCGAATTTTCGAAAATATATGTACGTTATCCGACGCTCTTACGGTGAAGGAAAACATTGTGAGGAAACCTGCGAAGAGATTCAAAAAGTTGTGATTGAAGTCGTCCAACCCGCACTGGACCCGCGTGGAAGACTATGGCTTAATGATGTAAAATTTAAAGTACATTATTTCTAAATTCGAAGTCGATGAAGTTTTTTTTAAGCAGTAGGTACATAAGATAAGGTGCTTTTTGTGGTTTGAAAAAATGAAATTTCTATATCGGAAATAAATATTGAGACAAAATAACAAAAACAAATACAAAGTACAGGTAAAAATAGCAAATAAATTCCGAAACATCTAAGAAACAAATCAACAAAGAACATTATCAGCAACGTAGTTGATTCAAAGTAAGCAGAACGCACCGACACAGATATTTTCATAGCATTTTTTTGCTGCCACATGAAGGATGATAAATTACCCCAGAACCCCGTCTGAATGCAAATCTCTGGAAGTGGGTCAGTCTGTATATATTATTTTCAGTGCGTTCTATTTTTTTTGTGATGCTTCAGTTTAGATAAACTAATATCGGACACTTTATTTTATTTGAATAAATAGGAGACGTAATGGTGATTCCATTACGTCTCCTATTTATTTACTAAACCTTTGCATTCCTGGACAAATATCTACCTACGAATGATACATATTGTCGAATCGCGATCGAAACTACAGCGTCCTGCAGTTAATTAATTGACTAGCACTATAGGCTATGATTCAATTCTCTGAAAGATGAAAGCCATGTTTATCAGTTTATCGTATGGCATAGTGTTTAAGAAGAGAGCCAATATTTTGTTTTCGGTTCCCGGGAATATAAATCTGTGTGTTCAGGAACATCTATTCCACTGTAAAGATATTTTTTGTGTATTATAAATATGTATAGAAATATAATAAATGTAAGTTTTTTAGGGTCGGGGTCTCTCTTAGGGATAAAATTAGAAATGATTTAATCCGTAAGAGAACTAAAGTTACCGACATAGCCCGCCGGATCAGCAAGTTGAAGTGGCAGTGGGCTGATCACGTATGTCGCAGAACCGATGGCCGTTGGTGCAGACGAGTTCTGAAGTGGAGACCGCGTCTCGGCAAGCGTAGCGTAGGACGCCCTCCGGCCCGATGGACCGACGACTTGCGAAAGGTCGCTGGTGGAGGCTGGATGAGAAAAGCGGAGGACCGGGATATCTGGCGCAAAATGGAGGAGACCTATGTCCAGCAGTGGACTGCGATAGGTTGATTAGATAGAAGTTTAATTTAGGTAAAATAGTCATATATTATGTGTTTATCAAATAGCTAGCAGGTCGAAACGTGAGGTGTGATGCTTCAGTGCGAGAAACATATTTTATAATGACCACTCAAAACACCAATTATAAATTAACTACAATTTGTATTAACTACAATTTGTGTAAAACACTTTAAATATTATCACTGCCATACAAACAACTTCCGCATACGTCACAGTATTCACTATCTCACCGTCAATGTCAAACTAACATCAGGTCATGACCTTATTCCACTTTCGCCTTTTACATCGCACTGCTAGATGCATCTCCGTGTATCTGCCATATTTGTTTGACATTGCAATCAGAACAAAGAGTTCTGCGTCGTGTTTTATGTACACAGCTATTGGAGACGCAAAGTGAAATTTCTGCATAGCAGAAATAAACACCGTCATGTCAATAGGAAAATATTTAATTTTCGAAATCTTATCATCTGAACTCCTTATGAGCTGAAAACTAGGTAAACACTAGTGGGAAAATGATTTTTGATTTCAATTAATTTATTTTGTTATATATATTAATCTCACTACGGCGTATGAACGGTGCGTACGTTTTGCATTAAGATATTTGTTTGATTCAAAATATTGATTATATTTCCTTTATCATTAATAGTAAGGAAATATAAAATAACCTGTAGACTAATACTACTATAATAACAGACGACAAAGATCTAAAAAAAATTAAAGAAATACGGCTGTGCCATTTTACATAATATTTAAGAGTTAGAACTACAATGTTATTAAAATCCGGGGGGAAATATTCTTACTTGGAGCTTCCGCTGCGTACGCTGCGTAAACGGTTAAAGTTTCGCAAAAGTCATGTATGAGAGTATTGTTACCCTTTTAAAGGTTTTCAAAAAAGTCTGCGACAGCATATGTCTATCTTTTAAGGTTAGCTCCCTATAACATATTTTTTGCTAAAAAAAATTTCTAGAATATTGCATCATTTTGTGAAGCTATTTTCATAAATATGATATCAATCCTTATCCAAATAAATACTTCATTTATCACAAGTTTTTCATTTTAAACAAAATTGCCCTTTACATCATTCAATTTAAATGAATATCTTATGAGATATCGCAGTTTTAACTCACCTATATAAACGAAGTAGCGGGTGAAAGAGAGCGTTAGGCCAAAGTAACTATTCCACGCGGACGAAGTCGCACGCAAAAGCTAGTATTTAATATAACATAAAAAAAAACTCCGACATAACGAAATGAACTTTGCTGTTTTTACAATGCTGAATCACTAGTGGCGAGACCTCCTCTTGAATGATTGATCTCTCATTGTCTCATGACATTTTTACGATTTGGGTGTGTAATAGAAAATTTTTACAACACGCACCGTTCACCTTTGCGTTTCGAGTGCCATTGTGTGTGGTTCAAGTATTGTGTTCATTGAATGACTTTTTGCAAATCCGGTCCGCAGGAGATAGATCTGTCATTGGTGATTGAGTACACCACTGATGCAACTTTGTACCAATATCAATATGACTTAAGGAAAAAGTAGAGGATATCTATTTATGAATTGAATAGTTTAGTAAATCCATGTTTATTTTTGTCATCATTACATGCCGTTTCAATATCCTGTCAAATCAATTAAGAAATATTTCGCAGCCGTGTGGCTGCTTTTTGGAATAAAGTTTAAGCAAACTAAACGTTTTTATGCGTTTAAAAGTTGTTACGTGATTATCGTTAAAACGCTTATTTTTACATAAAATAAGCGTCACAATGATAATGATGATGAAAAATGTAATAGCAGTCACATTTAATTAGAAGGCACAAAATATTGGAAATTTTGTTTTGAATAAAACCTGAAATAAACACATAAAATATTTACGTGACAACACATAACAACCACATCACAAAAAATTAGGTCATGTCATATGTACGAGTATTCTATATTCAGTAATGCTTATTTATATTTTTAAATGTTTGCAGTTACATATATTTTAGGACCTTTCCTCGTATTTCAGTGGAAAACGCTTAATCAAGCGCGAAAACTATTATTTCAAATCCATGAAGTATTTAATCCACTATTAGTTTTATGAGACATAAATTAACAAAATGTTATTCTTTTAGTAGAATCACATGTAACTTAGACGCAACCTAATTGATCGTATATCTGGTTTTCAAATTTACCAATTTATATTCTCACCTACTCATTTTAATTTGCATAGCTAATGATTTTAGGAGATTTCTAATTTACTGCCTATTTGACAATAAATAACAATTCCTTTAGACAAAACGATTGTATTTATTGAGAGGCAAAATGAGTCAGAACAAATCACAACACGGCCGAATATTGTTATGTGCTGACCTCTGCCTATGTTGCAATAAAATATTCAATTTGATTTTAATAAACCGAATTCCTAATTAAATGATTCGAATGTTTAGCTCTTATTATGTAAATTGACTTGAAATGATTCGACATTTGAGTTGATTTTCATTCATCACTGAATCGAATTTGGCTGTCAAATTTTTACATGAAATTAGCATATTTTAAATGTGTTCGTTTTATAAGAAAAGGAATAGAATGGGCCAATTCGTGAATGTTTAATTCAATTGCTAAAATTTTCTAAATATCTGGTAGAAAAGAAACTACTTTAATGTAAAAAAAAGGATTTGAATGATTTATTATTATTAATTTATTTTTAAAAAATATAGTATTTGCAAAACTGGGACTGTACTAGATCTGGGCTTTCCGAAACCAAACTACATGAACTGGAATCAAGACGGAATCTATGTAATGAGGTACTTTAATGTTACTACCATTCATTTATGATATTTTTGGTCTATCTGTCATTTATAATTTTAAAACCATAAAAACGTAATCTCCGCTTGAAAATGATACCAGTATATTTAAATTATATTTGAATATACAAAGTAATACTTTCGATATTAAATAATAAAGTATAAAATGTCCGTATTAAAAAACACATTATCAAGAAATAAATCGTTAATATCGTAGCAGAGTTCATATTTATCAATCATAACTTAAGATTATACCTTTTAAATGCTTGCTTATACTGCCCTTTATAATATTTACGACGTCGAAAGTGACCAATAAATTAAAGTATAACAATGCACGGCATTCGGCCGGAGCTGATTTTTAGTAATAAATAATTCATAAATATGTTTTTATTAATTAATAATGAAGTGGCCTCGTCGATATCCGATGTGGAGGAAAAAATTACCCTATACAACTCAATTCTTTCAATTCATATTTTCTTATATTGCTATTGTTTGATTTGAGATTCCATTGGGCTGCATGGTTTATGAGGAATTTAATAATTGGAACATTTTGTACTGCAGCCGTAAGAAAAACAAAATTGGTATTCTTTTGTGGAATTGAATGCCCAAGGCATAGATTTAATATTAGGCGTGCTACTAATTCCAGATGATCTTGTTGGATTATATCAAAATTGGGTCCCACGTTAATACGTTACGTTTCTCATAATATTTAATATTGATCAAATGTCAATTTTGTGTTTCTTATTTGGAAAGTATAAAGAGAGGGCAATGAACTATGTCATATTTTGAAAATATACAAATAGAATAATATAATCCAGATTAAATGACTGGCTTAGGTAAGTAATACTGATGCAAGCATACTGATATCATTGACTAAGGATTTTTCGCAATAGACAATTAGAGTATAAACAATTTTTTTCTCAACCTCATTGAATACTTGTTTTTATTATAAAAGACAGAGAAGGTTTTAGAATAACTAGTACAATTTCTACGTTGATAGTTTTTAGAATTTAGCAGTACCAATAAAAGTTGAGGGTCAATGAGAGAAAGCTACTACTCCTTCTCAGCTAAATGTTGATGTCCCAAAGCCACCTCCTACGACACACACGATATAAGGGATGGTTATTTGTATTAGTACCTGACATCCCTATTTGGCTAATGAAACTGTACTTACTCAACAAGAAGAATAAGTTAATGTTTATACAAATACTAATCCCTTACGGTGTTCATAACGGCAGGAATGAAACGAAATGTCAGTTTCTCTGTAATTTTAAGTAACGATGCTGATGTAAATTGAGGTCTTTGATCAAAACGTAAAATTAATGTGTACAATTTTCCACAGCACCCCTAACCTAATATTCATGCCTCGTACGTAGGTTCGGTACACTACGCGAACATTTTGTCACGTACAAACTTAACCCAGTTTCCCGATACATGACTATCTGAGATACCTATATATTATCTCGAGTTCGGATGAAATATTCATACGGATGTTGAGCTGAGACCGTTTGTCTTTATGTCATGCAGATGTTAGCGCCAAATAAGTTTGAATCTCTAATACATGTACTTGCTTGAAGACGCTTATGTAAAGCTGGAATTGTGCGCTTGTACTAGATAAAGCCGAGTAATCAATGAATATATTAAGCAAATCCTTAGACCTACTCACATTAAATCTCTAATTTTGTTTTCGTTTGTTTACAGGTATGTTATCTACATTACTTCTACATGCAAAGGTACTGTAAGGTGTAATATATACTATATTACATTTTCATCATAATGTATTTGAATATTTAAAAAACTGACAAGTTTATATAAAATAAAACTGTTGGTTGGGGCTTTGGAGCTATCTAAAAACCTGTAATCACTGCGACCTGTAAGATATATTGTGAATATAAAAATATTGTTTCTATCGGTTAATACGTTTTTAGCATGTTTTCAATCCATATTGTATTTCATTCAAATTCAGACTAAATTTATTTTTTTTAAAGAAAAGGTAATTTTTAGTTTTAACTTGCATACATTATTTCAAAGAATTTTATTTCCTACATTTCAGTTCTTCTACAAGGTATACCATGCAACATCACGTTCTCTAGTATAACCGCAATATATCCCAAGCAGATTTCATCTGCATCACGTAATGTTGGTGCCATTTGCTGATTCCAACGACTAACCAATACGCGCGTGAAACTTATGGAAAGCCGTGGAGAAACGTCTTTGACCTCATATGTGGGTGCAATCGAACGGCCGTGTTATCGCGATAATTTGTACCTTGGCGTTGATCGGGAGCTGGAGATATATGAAATACTCGTATAGGTACAACTTATAGCTGCGTGCAGTTTGTCCAGATAGATAAGTTGATGTCTTCAATTTAATTTAACGACGACGACCGCGATAGCGTTAAAGAATTAAACTTAAGTGTTATCCGAGTTAGATTCTCGGGCATGTATTGTACGGGTAAGCTGTACAGTATGGGTACATGTATTTTGCTTACGCTGAAGTGTGCATTTGAGGCCTATTTATTTAATCCTTATTATTATAATCGATATTAGCCCACTTGGTGATAAGTGGCAACTGTCACTTAGAATACACCAGAATTGAATTAGAATATAAAAAAGAAACCATAATTCAGTTACGAACTTGTAACCTGAAGATGTTAAGTAACAGTTTATAGTTATTTATCCACCTGCCTAACCTTTTAACAAGGAACACAATCATGTCAAAAATATATAACTGTTATGGTAAAAGAAACAGATGAGATTAAGGTACCCACGGGGACATAGGTACAGATCAGATGTCAAAATAGATTAGCTGTTAACATCCCATTTTTGTACTAAACATGAGTCAATATTTTGTATTGTAGTAAAAATTTCAAATATTTCGCCATATCGAGTTTTGTAGTTTGTTGAATAAATTGTTTACAGAAAAGGTGCTTTTATCAAAACAGTTAAAATAACTGTATTAAACTTGGCTTACGAGGATGTTCTTATCTGTAAAGATATAAAAACAATAAGTTTCTTGAACCACAAAACATTTAGAACTTGTTGGCACGGAACGTATGAATTTTTTGCCAGTAACAACATTAAGATAGGGGTGATATGGAAGCGTACCGAGAACATGAAATGTCAACTTTGTTAAAATATATGTCACTAAATGTTTGATAAAAAAAATTATCATCTGCATAAACCTAGTAGACCATAATATAGGAATATTGTATTTCAAAATTAAATACCTTCTGAAATATATTTTTATGGTAGTATTTCTTATGAAGTGAAGATTGCAAATCCAATATTAGATAGCAACTCCACCTGTTTTCTCTGTATTTTTGATTTTTATAATATTCAAAGTAACGCTTTAATTCAATTACTAAACTGTTTTAATCTTTAATCTGTATTCATCGGTGAATATTGCAACATCAATGGTGTACTTACTTTCATTTCGTCATGAGTTTATTTTGCTAACTGAGTTTTCTACTGAATGTATATGTTAAGTGTACATTATACAATAAATCCCCTACAACTCAATTTACTTACGTATTTATAACACAAGCCCTAAAAAAGGTAGTTTTTCGCTGCAGCCGAAAAAATATTTACCGAAAATAGCCTTATAGTCGTCTTATCAAAAAGGAACTCATAAGATTGTTACATTTTTTTTATAAGAACTTGTCGGTGTTTTTAGTCTAAAATACATTTAAAGAACATAACTATATTTTTGTAAATCTACGAGTATACTACAACATTACAGCTCAGAATATTATGTTCGCACACACATACAAGTCAATTCTGTCTATAAAATAGAGGTTTTGTTTTTACTTTATTTATTATTGTATTTAGAGTTGCAACATAAATGAAATTTTTGTGAGCGGAATCCGAATTTTAAGTTCTGGGTAAAATAAAAGATTCAAAACAGTTAGCCCAAGCCTTGTGAGTAAAATACTTCTTAAGAAATCATTCACTTGATCAAACTAACTAGAAATTGAGTACTTTATAACGTCATAGCGCAAAACATATGTTTTCAACGCATTCGCCAATAAATCTCTCCGCTTATTACACGCTAAAGATGCTAAAATAACGGGTCTAGATAAACATAGTTATACCGCTGTGAAGTATGGGATACTTGTTAGTACTGTTATGACTTTAGATTTAGATCTAATGCCGTGTGTGTTGAGTATGTCGGAATAATGTAACCATATTTTAGCTTGGATGCATCGTAGTTCATGTGTCTTTGAAATTTATTATTCAAAAGACTTATAGTGATATAAATACAGAAATTGTTTTGACATGTAAATTTATGAGAGGTCAAGTTTGTGTATTTTTCTTCCAAACGATTTAAAAACGATTAAACTCAAAATGTTATATATGCTTTCCTTACATTAATTTTAATAAAGATAGTTTCTTCAATAGACCAAGTTTTCCCAATGCAGTTTGGTGGGTGTTGACAGCCACCATCCTAAGTCAGTAGCCGACTTACTCGGGATAATAATGTTCTTTTAAACATCTGATTACTGACAGATAAAAGCTTGACGTCAGCGATCAAAAATAATCGCGTAAGCCGTGCGTGACGCCCTTAAGATAGAAGATGCAAGTATTTTTTTTAAAAGAGTAACTATTGAGTTTCTTACTGCATTATTACTCAGTAGAAAACTACAGTCCAAACAAGTGGTAGCTTTATATGATGTGGTTAAACTGAATGAGACTTTTTGATTTAGATAGTAATTTTTACGTACAGGAACTTTAATTTTTATCTACTACCGCTACAATGCGTGCTGGTGAGTCACCAAAGATTAGGTTACAATTCCACAGAATGCGCCAAAACCAGTCTAGGTTTCAAAAGAGGATTCTAGATCGAGAGTATTATGATTTATAATTTTGAAGTAATAGTCTTAATAACGCTTTATGTTAAGGTTACATTTCAAATAACGCAATATTGGAGAAAAGGTTTTTAAGATCTTTTACTAAATCAAATGGAAACTTAAAGATACAAAAAACAAAAAGACGAACTTATTTTTTTATCTAAAGGGATTATAAATTTGAATCCTATGTCGTATCGTAATCAGCTATGGATTTTGTTTACATAGTGAAACCCAATTAGCCTTTAGAAACATATTAGATCTTGCCATATACTATCTAATGGTTCAGCCATCTTAAATGCATTATCATCTCTGATGCACCGTCCCACTTTTTGATAAGTCTCCTATGGAAAGTCGTCTAGGGCTCGTGGACAGTTATTCTCCTCGCTTTGTTTTATCCGGGTAATATATAAATACCTGCAAGCCAAATTTAACTTTGGAACTTTTATTTTATTAATATCCAGTTAGTTTAGTGTTGGGTGGTAAAAATTGGATAGCCATACCTTAACAAGAATAAGATTAAATTGTTTTGCTAAAAATGAAATACAAGCTCGTATACAATGAAATGCCAACACAGGAGTTAGAGCTTATTTAAATGAACAAGAGCTTTAGCCGCTTCTGTTTGTTTTGCTTGTCAGTTTAGTCTGGGTGCAGCTAATAAATAGCATTTACATGAGAGTTAAATTAAATGTTAATCGCCACACTTGTCAGTTAGAACGATAAGTAACTGAATTATATCTCAACTGTGCTTCTTTTATTATGCACAGGTGTATACATTGTAAATTTAAACAAATATGAATAATTATTTGATCGACATCTTATTGAGCTCACTACACCTGCATAATATATTGTATGACACAATTATTCTATATAAAAATAACATAAATTACTATTATCATGCAAATTATATAATATGTGCAAGTATACTTATTTTGACACTACTCGTAAGTAAAGCAATTCTAGCCATGATAAGTCAAAATTCAAATATGATGCGATTTAGGGAAGATACTTTTTTAGCCACGAATTTTGAAAATAATTACTTAGTATGATGTATTGAACAAATTATAAAATAATAAACTAAAGTTCCTGAAATATTAGAGAGCATAATTGTCAAAAACAAATCCTAGAATAACATCAGTTGGTGTTAAATTAACACTAATGAAAGCAAAAAATCGCAAAGTTCAAAACAAGATAATATTAGGATTCACTGATCACCTGTTAAAGTGATAAAATTAGCATCAGCTATAAATTTATCAATCACTTATATAGAGCTTAATGCACATATGATTGCAATATCTCACACATATACTTAACTTGGGTCTCTTTTTATACTTTATTATGCTTGCTTTGATGTTCCTTTTTCAATGATTCAACGATGCTATCTTCAAGTAGTTTATGATCATCTTTGACACAATGAAGTTTCCTTCTGTTCTCATTACTCATATGAGTCAAATAATGCATGGTCACATTTAAATAAACACGTTTCCAAACGCATCTGATTCACGTCTTTAGCAACTGGATTGTGTTAAATCGATTCCCGTTTAACTTATTTACTTTATGTACATAATGCTTTACATTTATGTGTACCTACTCTAATTTTTATATCGACGATCAATTTCATGTTATGTTTGAGAATAACTCTACCAAAAGGTTAAGTCCTCGTATAGAGCAAAACTTGGATGATTTTTATTAAGTAAACTTTTATTGCTCAAGATCTTTTTTAAGTTTTTACGATTATTAGATATTAAATAAGAACTAATTTTATGGATTGAATAGCATAGATGAATAATTCTTTGTTACTTTTTCACCTTTCGGTGATGTTGCAATGACAGTGGCCATCTTTTAAATTTCTTTAAGTCGAAAACTTTTCTTGAATCACAACTGTCGTCTACAAGTTTCGTTATTGATTTTCATAAATTTCGGTTGACTATGACATAAAACATATAAGCCATCAATCCTCACCACTTGCTCGATAAAGCTGTACACCAAGTGACTAACAGTGAAAAATCTATCCAAAAACAAACACCAACATGATACTTGAAATACAGAGTAATTTCAAAACCCCGCACATAACATTGCATAATAAGTTTATATGACAACCAAATAACCGTTAACACTGAACAGCCTCTCTAAACTAATTCAACAGTGTCCAACAAGCTTAATGGCCGCTAAGCTGAAAATCACCAGACATCTCTTAACGCAAAACATCAAAGCACTAAAAACAGCACTGCATACACAAATTAATATACAAAAGTTAAGCCTGCTAAGCTAAAAATAAGGGAATCAAAGGGGCTGGTACAGGCAAACGAAGATCATTCTATTTATGTTAATGTCGCGGGCGTGAGGAAGCGTTTAAATCCAGTCATTAATTATTGTCACAGCTAAGACAAAATAGATAATACATTCTGTATTTGTTACCCATGTGCACCTTAAAGAGCAGGAGAAAGATATAACAAGGCTAAGTAGAGTTCAAGAGGAACAATGATGGAAGGGCATTGAAAAACTTGTCCTTAAATTAAGGATGAATGCTTAGAGCATTGCTCTAACGACTTTTGGGAATGACGTAACACGTAATAAAGAACGGAGGGGTATTAAATAGTATTTTGTCAGTGTGTAAATTTATGAGCAGATATTTTTTATGGACGAGTGATGAAAATGATGTGAAGATTTTATGATTCTTTTGAAGGAATGTGTCGCGTTTATTCTTCCTTTGAGTACAATAAATTCCAAAAGGGTTAACAAAAATAGTATGCGAGTAGGTACAAAATATTGTTATGTTTAAATAGTAACACAATATGTAATATATTATGTTTTCATCTTATTAAAAAAGCGAATCTTATGGTACGCCTCGCATTGAATTCACCAATAGTGTATTCTAAATAAAAATACGGTTATCGAGTAAGTGCCAAAGAGACCTTTGGTAAGTGCAACCTTTGAGTTTAGACAATTAATAACATATAATTAAAATGCACATTGATATACCGCCTGAATGGGATATAATTCAGCACATCCTCTTATGTTAGTAACACAAAATGCTTCCGTTAATTAACATTTGTTTAGCGGATCGTAGAATTTGATTTACATTGAAGTTGCCAATTGTGAGTTAAATACAAATATATAATCTACCTATATTGACTCTTATTTGCAGACTTTCGCTTTTTTAATCACATTTAGATATAGCCCCAGTCATCTTCAGTAATGAACGGCTGTGAAATCCATATCGTCTTACATCTTATATGAACGGAATAAAAGAAATGAAGAGCATTATGACTTTGATTTTGATACCTCATCATAAAAAATATTGACATCGCATAACGAATGTTAGTTTTCGAACATCTGAAAAATGATTTTTTTTGTGTTCAGATATAGTTTATTTTTAGTTCAATGTACTTCAATATATTTATTTTACTGTTTATAATAAACATAAATGAAAAATGTCAGATGAGTAAATTTCAATGAAATACCTTGATTTAAGATATTTTAACTTTCGTTTTCTGTTTTCGACGTGAATCAAATGAAAACGAGTTTATTCGAACTTCGCTAGACAATCTGTACATTCTTGTGATATAAATTTTGGCGAAAATGAAATATTTCGGCATAAGTACTAACGTATTATTTTCCTCCTATATTTGTATGTGTATTATTTTGGCAATTATAAATCTGTTTTGTAAGCTAAAAATCGTCCCAAGCTTACATTTGTAATCAACATATTTTGAGAAAATAAAATTAAGAACGGGATATTACTATTCATCATCCATATAATAGGACGCTGTTACGTCATAACTGTCTTTTTCAAATACAACAAGAGGCAATATAATTCTAAAATAGACCGCAATCATCATAAATGAAATTAAATAGAGAGGGCGGGCCGTTTCTTTGTGAATTAACAGTAATCAATTAAAACGGATTTATGACTTCGACTTAATATAGGCTCAGTTTCAAATAAACATTCATGCCCGTATTATGGTCTCTTTATTTATTCGTATAGATTTTTAAGGATCCAATTTTATTATTATGAATCAAGACATATTTTAACCTAGTACATATGTAATTACATAGTTGTTATAACTATTTTTGAATTATAATAGATATAAAAGATTGCTTTTCCTGAAACTCAGTGTGCCAATATATTTATTTAAACTTTATGCACCATACAAAAAGACAGTACAAGGGCGAACTTAATGCCTAGAGGCATTCTCTACCAGTATCTATATATACCGTTTGTGAGAATAAGTTGCCAAAAGTTATGGTTATGTTTTTTTATAGAAATCATTATTTTATGTATCTTCCTGAGAAACTCATAGATAAATTACCACCTATTCTTTTGCTTCAAACCTGGGCAGTGCCAGTTATATAATGGTAAAACCACAAGTCCAATAAATTATTATTTGTCCCAATATAATTGCCTACATCTCTAAACGATACCGAAATCACATTAGATAGAAATCATCCAGTGATTAAGCGTGGAAGGAATGAAACAAAAAGTTTACTTACTCTCTAACTGACTCGGCAAGATCGCAATAAATCTTCCAGACCCGTACATTCATACAATCAGTACCGTCCCTATAGACAAGTGTTATAATTAAGTAAAGCTCACTTTAATACACATAACCGCTCGGTAAAGGGAGCAAGCGGAGAAAAATACGTTAAAGTTTTATTTAATGTCAACAATTATTTTTTAAAAAAATCATGGAACACACTTTGATGACATAAAGTAGTTTTATGATTTTTATTATACAAATACTTTAAAACATTTCGTTCCACGTTCCTTACGTGTGTGATAAGTTTTCACTAAAATAAACGGACATACATTATTAATACCATACAAATATGGTTCTATGTGATTTTTAGTCATTCTGATCTTCTTTGTAAAATCATTACAGTAAATATTCTGCAACGTAAAACTTAAATTTATTCATGCGTTCAATAATTCAATTATTGTAAAAAGTATCTAAGGACCTAAAGCTGTGAAAAAGTAACTGAATACTGAAAGCATCTATTATATTTAATTCCAGGTTTTACCTTAGTTGATATCAATGTAAGTTATTTCTGAACAAATTATTAATCTATATAAATATTTGAGCAAATATTTGTTGTAAAGAATAATCTATTCGAAATTCAAAGCTTTGACATTCGATAAACAATATGGCCGTGAGTGTTGTTGCCTAACTGAACCGTAGCCGAACACAGATGGTGTTTTACTGCGGACGGTTAGCAAAACAGAAATAAAAAACAAAACATTACTGAACTAATAATGCAGCTTGTACAAACCCGATCTCGCATCTGCTGTTTTTGTGAATCAGACCAGGGAAGTCGACTAATTAAGTTTGGCTACCACATAACAACGTATTAGATTCTCCACGCTACATCTCTTCATATAAAGGACTGATTTTGACAGAAAAGGTAATATTTATTTATATTCTTTGCTGGTGACAAGCTAGCTAGCTAATAATTAAAAGTAGAAATAGCGATAAAGAATAAAATTAACCAATTAATAGTATTTAAATATCACCAGACTTTAAGTACAAAATCAAACTTATTTCTTTGTTTGCAATGTCCAATTAGATCATAATAACAGAAAAAAAATGCTTGACCAGACATAGGAAGCATCTCATACAACCACTGTCTACACTACAATAACTTTAAGCGTTAGTGCGCTTTGAATAAATAATTTCCTCTCACGCTAAGTGGTCAATTCACAATGAAACATAAGATGACGTATCTCTTTGTGTCCCGTTCAATGAAGTTTTGCCGCGTGTTATACTCAAGGAATAACATACAGTTCCTTTGAAGTTCCTAGTGTACATTTAATTGGGAACGACTACATGCTACATTTGTCAGAAAAAAAAGTAGGTACTACTGAGATATTTATGTTTACGTGTCAAGGCGATATTATTTTATTTAAATTATTCAATCAAAATTTAAATTAAACTGCAATTGGGCCTAGCATTATTGTGTCGTCCCGTGCTGTGTTGCTACCTTAGTTTTAGGAATGACCTTTTAGAGCAGTTAAAAAGGGCTAGGTAGGGCTAGATGGAGCTTCAAAAGATTTTCAAAACTGAAAATCTGAAATAATCATGTCATGAAGCCGTTTTCTGAGAACGTCGAAAACGTCGTATCGAAATAAACGTAGTTACGACCGAAGAAATAGCAAAAAAGTACTTGATAGTATGGCGCAAACTTCATACTTTGGTAATTTTCAAGACAGTGAAAAAGCTAAATAGCCTTTTCGGGCTAAGGTGACAACACTGGTCCGTGTTAAGGGAAGAAAATAATGATGAAATCATACTAATTATTAACCGTTATCAATTTTCTAACACTGACAAATGTCATAAAGTCTTGTCTATAGGTAGTATTAAATTTGCTATGTAAGGTTGTAATTTCTTCACATTAAAACCACCAGTTCAATAAAATCGTAAGAAAACGAAGGTCACGGTGGTATGAACCTACGCATCTTACGATCACCACATTGTTAGCGCGCATGTGTAGAGATTATGGTTTATTTCATTGTAGTCATTGACAGATACGTGATTAATGAACTCGAATTCTTGGGGCAGCAGCGGACTCTCTTTTATATTCTTTTTTGCTTCAAAAGCGGTAACTCTCTGAGCATTTAACGCTGATTAAACTGTAAATTACGGACACGGCCTTTGTGACAGATGCGGCTCCGAATACATTATACACACACGTACTGCAAAGGCAGAGTTCATGCGGCCCGGCCTTTGAGGTAGCAAAATCCACTTACAAAATAAAGAGCACAATAGGAATCTTTGGCATATCGTGAAGCGTACACCTAATTATTTGCATTGAAGTGTATCGGAGCGTTAAGATCGAGGTCTCGAAGGTATTGAAGGCGGTGCTTGAGGCTTATGAAAATATCTCACAATGTAAGAAGTAACCATTGGCGTGTGATATTGTGATAGGCGCATACTTTAAACGTAACAGTACATTATTAAGTTCGTTAAAAATAAGCGCTTACTTTTAATACAATTTGAGTTCGAGATCAAAAATTTGGAGTTTCTTTTTAATTAATAAAATAAATTAAAAGAATGTACTGACCTATTCTTAAGAGTTGTTTAGGAATTTTAATATTATCATTATCAATACATCATTGGTAGGTCATCCCAGTCGTATTTTTGTATATAATACTGTAATGCGTAGGTATGAGTTCATATTTGCAATTTTTATCCATGTTTTTCAAACTAACTATTGTTTAGTGTTCACTTGACTTTTAATTCCTTATCATGCATTATTTGTGCCCAGCATAAAAATTTTATGCATTAAGAGATTTCGCAAAGAACAAAAAATACTTTGAATGAAGTGTTATTTAGAGGTGGTCCGAAACGTTTCTTAACAGAAACCGACAACACAATAAGGCAAATTATAAATTGTTATAACACACCCATTCTTCACATCCCTAAGTAGTTAATATTATGAAATATTACCCGGCTATCGAAACTGCCGCCTTATATTTTTTTTACATTCACTTTTGCTTTTTATTTTTTCGTTTATATCAATTTTTTTGAAGGGCTCCTCCGCCCCGTTTTCGCTTGATTCGAGAGCCGAATTGAGCCGATTGTTTTGTCAGCGCAACACCTGGACGCAAACAATGCGCGCGCGCGGGAACGGTTGCTAAATCAAGATGGCGGCTAGTCGGGAGCTTCGTAATTATTCGTTGTTAAGTTGTTATTTTGTTAATTGCTATCGTTCCTGACGTTAGTTCTTTGTCGAATTGTGGATTGTTATTATTCAATGCTCGTACGTAAGTTCTAAATATATACTAACACCTATAGTTGCCTCAACTTAGCTTGATACCGCTGACAGCTGTCATAAAGACTTGCTTAGTGACGGAAAGTAGAAACACGATAATCCAAAAACCGAGTAATTGATCAATTTGAATCGATAAAAAATATTTATTTGGAATATCTTGGAATAACATTACGTAATAAGCAGGAATGATTGAAATGTACTTCGTATTATAAATATTACCTTATCTGTGATAATATCGATGATTTGCAACAATGACCTTGTGGTTTCGTGAATTTGAATAAAAATATCAATGAAAATAAAACTTTAATGTTTTCAATAATTTACTACGTACTTTTAATTACATTCTCCATCACTATTATATTGACATAAGTAAGATAACTTTCTTAATCAAAAAATGTTGCTGAAATTACAAAGTAAAATTAAATTGAAATATTAAAATATTTTTGCCACAAAATTTTGTCTCTGTTGCGTCGTAAAATAAAACTAAAATTATTTATTACTTAAAAATGATTCAAATAAATTATGAAATAATAAATTAATAGTCAAAAGTTTTTTTTTTGGAACGTGATGATTTGTGAATTTAAAATTTTCGTTTTACCCCAACACTAGCACTTTAATCATGTGACATAACCTTGCGTATTTAACAAGTTTAAATTTTATCGTTACAAATGAATTCATTGTTTTAGTAGGTTTTTTGGTAGTTTTCTGTCAACTTTATTTTCTTATCAGTATTCATACGTATTCTTTGATCACTATTCGATTTTTTTTTAGAAATCTCAATTTTCTTCGTGTTTTAAAATGTTCGCACGTTCAAAGTTATACTGGTTATATCTTAGATTTTGGTGACAGCTGTCAGTGGTAAGTTGAGGCAACTATAGCACATAATTTCATTTTATGAAAAAGGTGTTTTTTTTAATATCATAAGTTTTCATCATCATTTTACATGCGCAAATCGTGCTTTAAAACCAAATAGTGAAGAGTACCTTAGCTATAATTTCATATTTATCAGGTCACTTTTCGACTGATTTCCCAATTTGGCTCGGGCTCAGCAATTAATAGAGACCTACGTTTCTGCAACTTGCCAGAGATTCTATTTATTATTTTTGGCCAGGAAGTACCAAAGAAAGTTTCTTACTGCTCCGATAGTAGGATGAAGTCTGAAAAAAAATACGGATTAGGTATATACTGATGTAGTAAGACGCTACAATTTAAAACACAAAATGTCACCTATTGATATCAATACATATTTTGTATATTTAAATATTTATCTGTTCGGATCTGCTATCTCATAAATGTACCTAGCCCTAATCTAAATCTAATCCCTTTTATAGCTAAGTGCTTAGGTTTACAAAGACGGCTTTAAAACAAAGTTTCGACTCATTTTAAAATCAACCGTTCCACGTTTCGGGCTAAATTATTAATTATAAACGGCCCAATTTACATAATTTCCTTATTAGAAATGAGTTAAGTTATTGCTAGGGCTATGTTTTAGCGGCATCGTAAATTTTTGTCGGTTAACATCCAGTTTGGGCGATACATTTTTAATTAAATCTCGGCTTGTTGGTTCCATTGGAATTTGTTCGTAAATCTTAATGTTTCTTTGATTAGTTTTATCCAAGTAGTAAATTCCAGTGACTTGTTAAGCAACTACATTTAGATTTTTGTCTTACGGGAGCATCTCGCATGAAGTCATAATTTTCAATTAAGTCCTACTTTATTATTTTTTTCATTTAAATGTAAATGTGTAAAGTAGATGGGTTTTTGAAGATGATGAACATCAGTCGTTACGTCGATCAAACTAGATTTGTTGAACTTTACGGGGTAATTAGTTTCCTCAAACATTTAGAATAAATTATTTTTATTAAAGTACCTGGTCTCATGTGATGAACTTATTAATAGTTAATATTCACAAACAATTAATTTTTAAATGTTAGTTTTGTATTCATAGGGTTTGCCTTTACATTCGAGTAGGTAGCAATATGTTGTTACCTATACGTATTTCACATATATGGTCAATCAGGAAAAATATGGTATATAGCCTACCAACGAGTTAAACGCCTATGATTTGATTTGATTTTTTAATGATTGTCTTAATATGAGACTGCAGCCTAACTTTTAGCAGATTAAACACAAAGATAACAAAAAAATACTTTAACTTCTGTTTCAAATCACCAAATTTAAAGCTACTTCCCACATGATCAAAGTTTTAGAAATAGTTTTTTGGTACCGATGAAGCAAAATGAAAGTAAAAATTGTAACATGATAAGCAGCCTATTCGCGTGTCCCAACAACTTTAATGTCATGTAATTTCCCTTTTTTGTCCATCTTTATCCATTTCTGCGCGGTGTCGTGATGTACATAATTTAAATACAATTTTCGTTAAGCCTTGCTCGCAGCGAAGCGGAATCAGTGTGAGTCAGATTAAGTTCAAATGTTTTTACTTATGTAATACGAATACTTTCATTATAAAATGAAAAAGAGTTTTTTAGGTATAATTGAATTTGCATCCTAAATTAGCTGCTATGCATATTTATTTATGAATTTGAAACAAAATCTCGACTAGCTATATAGCTAGCGGCTAACTCGTTCAGTAAACGAGCGTTCAAGTGAAGCAAGTATTACAGTCGTCATATCTGAATAAAAAGCCCCGATGGCATTTTCTGGACTTATTATAAACTTGCTCACTACGAGCTGCATTTGGCATAATTACAACTAACCGTAAAGTTTTGTACCATTAATAATTAGTAAGTTTATAAAAGCTTTCTGCCAGCGTGTTTCGACGTAGAAGAAAATAAAATTTCCAAGTTATTTTAGATTTAAAATATTGCGCCAGTGGCTTAATTAACTTAAAACTTATTTATATGGTTTGAAGAGTCTCACAGTAATGTCAGAAAACAATATTAATACTACAATTTAATATACTTCACCTAACGTATACTAATATTCGAGTTCTACTTTGAAAGAAGCAAGTCATATTTTGAAAACTATAAAAAAACGTCGGTCGTAAAATTACAGGTTTTAACAACCTGTAATTTTACGACCCATTTGGTGTAACGGTTGAGACGTCGGCTACTACTCCAAGGGTTCGGGTTCGATCCCCGGGCAGTACAAACATTTGTGTGCATGAACTTGTCTGTTGGTATTGGTCTGGGTGTTTTCTATGTATTAACAACAAGAATATGAATATTAATCAGTTATTTAGTACCCTAATTACAAGCTTGCGCTCAATATGGGGCTACGAGTAGATGACACTGTGTGAATATCAGTGGATATTTATTTACTATTAATATTTATATGACGGCAGCTACTTTTCATCAAAAGGCATATATTGTCGACTTCTATCTGCTGCTTTAATTTTTATTTTTTTGTATTTTTTCATTTTAAAAACAAACAAATATTTTAAATAATAATTTTGCAATTAATAAAAAAAATAACTGGGTTTTAAAATTGGACTCGTAATATCGTGTTATAATACATTTATAAATATTGTGTGTTTATCTATTTTTGTAACGCTAAGTGACTTGAGCTTCTTTAAATCTACATTTTATGTATAATGACGATCTAATCTTGTAATAAATCCGAGGCGACAGCTGACTTGATCTTTTCTTGCCTTTGTTCGATTTAATAATAAAAAATCATTATTCTTCCCGTCGACGGCTTTGTTAAATGATGTCCTGTTAGCGCTTCTTCAAAAACAAGTTGATTAAAAACATCGTCGTTTGGCCCATGGACCAACTGGATTATTTGGGGGATTGGGGAGGTCTTACATTTTTTTCCCATTAGTAGTCCATCAGTAGTCGCAATGCCTAAGGTTTCACGGTTATTGAGATATGATTACTATTTTTTTAATACCCAAATTCATGCCTTTAAACCGAAATTAATTTGTAAGATTCATATGCTTCAAATGTTGAAGCGTAGAAGGAAAAGATGAATGAGCTGATATCTTTTGATAAATTTAGTCATAAATCAATTTTATTTCTCAGTAGAAGTAGTGATATTTAACAGCAAGTCATCAACAGTTTATCATGTGAAAATCTATAGTAACACATAAATAAACATTTTAAGCAAAGTATTAATGACGCCAAAATAAACCCAATGATAACTTTACATTCTGTATTCAATCGATGTCTATGTGATAGTGCGCACGCGATACACCGAAATTGGTTCCGGCGAGGTACAATAGGATCTCCTAACGAAGAATTTCGTGGCGACAAATAAACGCATTAAAATGATTCTTTGTGCTTATTAATTCATATTACACACCCGCTTAGATAACTTGACGTGGTGACAAAGGATGGCCCGAACGACCGCAGAGTCAATGGATCGGACCAAACTGAATATAATAAATTACATAGCTCTCATAGACGCGTATTCTTATACGTAAAGACTTTGTTCCTTTTTCTTCCCTCTCGACCGCGTTTATTTGTGTACGGGGACAATTTATCTTGCGATACGAGTGGCGTATGAATGAGTGAGCTTATGGTTATCGAAACGTAAGAAATTGTCGCTGTTGCAGACGCAAACATACATAAGATTAATGCTGGAAACTGTATACGTCACAGGCTTATATATCTCGAAGTAATTTCATTTTTGTTTTCGGCTTTATAAAATGCGTGTAAACATATATATACATATATGTACGTCCGAAGTATCTCTAGGCTTGTGTTATGGGTATAACTTTACCCGTTTTGGCCCACGTAGCAATATAAGTAGTAGTAGTACGTTAATATTATTTGAACTTTTTTTATAGAGAGTTCATGTTTTTATGGAATGTTAATCTAGCAGACAATACTCACGGTGGTAAGTGTCGCCTACAATACATCAGTATTTTCAAGAAAATTGGCCACGTTGCAGCTTACCTATGTCTTATAGAATTTGGTGAATTATCCAGTGATTTCACTGCCTGTCACTGTTCAGCAAGGAACACAGGTCTTTAAAATCATATATAGTAAGAAATCAAGGTTCAATTGATATGGCAATTATATACAAGTTATACTTTAGGTGTGGATGAATTAGTTTTATAAGAGTACAACAGCTTTTTCGTCAGCTTCAATTTTAACGTACTATCTCAATCTAACAAAAAAATACCCAATGAAATTCACACACTGCCATATAGTCCCAAACTAATCGTACTAAACAATGGATAAACATATATATATTTTTTTGTAAATAAATACATTTTATACATAGAAAGCACCCAAACCAATACAAACAGATATGTTTATGCACACAAATTGAATCTAAACGAGCATAACTATAATATTAAAGTCATTCAGGAAACTTGTATGCAGCAGAGGCAAAAAGCATTTTTGAGTTTGAGTTAGATCTGTTTCACGAAAACCACCTCTTATGTGTATTTCAATAATAACAGTAGTAATTGATTTCACTACTTGCTTTTGTAACTTGAAGATAAACTGAAATCATTATTTGATGTAAATATCTGAAAAATCTGAACTTCACTCACCCGTAATATCACGAACACCAAACGAAAACTTATTTCGTACGGCAATTTATAAAATCGATCTTTGCTGTATTACACTGTCAGAGGCAATTTTTGGTACAAAGTATCAGCAAAATGAAGTTTGGATGAATACCTATCAGAATTCCTACACATTCAGATCACAGTTTAACACCGAGACTCGGTTCGGAGGTATATCAAAGTATTTATGTCTCCTCTACCCTTGTCAATTGTCTGTTCCATGCCATATATTTTCCATTTTTCCTCTTTTGTACCAAAGATATTTTGAATAAAGTTGTAACTTCACATATATATGGAAAGGTTGCTAAAAATAGAAAGTATTTCAAATGAAATTCAAAAGTAAACCTTGTAGTTGGATATATTATGTCTCCGATAGAAAACATAAAAAGAAAGAAAATGGTAAAGAAGATATTTGCCCGCCGGATAAGCAAGTTGAAGTGGCAGTGGGCTGGTCACGTATGTCGCAGAACCGATGGCCGTTGGAGCAGACGAGTTCTAGAGTGGAGACCGCGTCTCGGCAAGCGTAGCGTAGGACGCCCTCCGGTCCGATGAACCGACGACTTGCAATGGGTTGAATAGGAGAAGATATTTCATTATTACTTTTTTATTAATCAGAATTGCCGGTCAATGTAGTCATTACTTTGACCTAAGAGGGACAGTTTACGGTCACCGGGTGGGGTATTCTCAACCTACGTATTCCTTCCGTTATAATAGTTATGCTGTGAGTATACTCGTACTGTGTGTAATGAGACAATAAAATGTCTGGATAACGCGACTCGGCATCATAAGCATAAGACTTAAGTTAGCATCTTCTATATTTTTCCATTTTCGGAATCTCATGTCCGCTTTCTACTGTCGCGGATAGAACCAAAAGAAAATAAATTGTTTAACGGGGGTCATGCCAATCCATTGAACAGTGAAGCCAGTTGCCACATATTATGAGGTAAGCTTTCGACTTGTTTCTTTTATTAAAAAAATTAATAGTTATATTATTGGAACATAATATTGTCTTGCTTTGTCATCTGGTTTTAAATAAGATTCAGTACAAAACGGCGCTGCCTCAGTCATTAACTCCTTATGATTCAAACGCCTAATTACGAAGAGAAGAGCAGACTCAGCCCGCATTGTATCAAGTCACCGTTAGACTTGAATGGTTTCTTTCATATTCCGTTTTCCTTTTGTCTTTCGCGATTCCCTGGTAATTTAACAAAGACAGAGTATTTGTCATAGAGAATACGTAGGTAGGTACTTGGTAGAAGCGCCAGTACAATATTTCGAGTGTTACTTATTATTGAAATGGATGACTACGTGATATTCTTCGCTTTGTTTATATCGTTGTGTTGCTACAATTCTTCTTTTTGATTACCTTATGTTTTTATGTAGGCAGACAGGGTGAGTGGTGAATATTTGTTTCAGACCAGGATTAGTAAGAGATTTTTTCTACGATAATAATATTGCTGGTTGTTTTTAACGATGAGTGCAAGCGTAACATTTCGCAGCTGAACAAAATAATTGTATAATGGCAGGTTCGGGTACCAGCTGATTATTAATTTTATCTCTACTGAATATTTGCGTGTTAAAAACATTTTTTTTATTGAGTACCACTGTATATTTTATTTCTTATTATAGGTAATCTTAACTTTCCAAACGCGTTTCCCTCGTGTTGAATTTTATTTATTGTGCCTTTTATTTAACATGACAGCACTTTTTGTTTTCATTATCGTAATGCAAGGTTACAACATAGGACAATGTATATGTCTGGGCTCATAAAAGTTTTTAGGATGATTCTTGCGCTTTGTATATTCGATTGCGCGTTCTCCATCACTCACACTGTAATGAAAATCTTCAGAATAGGTATGTGTACAGTGGTCTATTTCGGAGCTTGTAAAAAAAATAAGTCCAAACATTTTATCATAATTTCAAAATGTAATACATGCAGACATGTACCTACAAGTCTTTGTATTTGTTAAAGTTCCGTTCCGTATTCAAAATTATGCGTTCACATTTGAAAATGAAATAAAGAATGCTTTAGTCCGTCTCTCTATGGAAATGTGACGATTTATGTTTTTGAACTGTTTGGACGGTCATGTAGAATATATTATGACCATTTGTGTGCACCATAACGCTTTTGAATATAATACCACCCACTCTTAGTTGTTACCCTTAGGGGTTCCGTTATAATCCAGATTTAGTGTACTAAATGATATGATATTTTGGCTTTTTCTACCATAAGGTACCTAGAGCCAAGCATATATTATCTCGCTGGTATATCGGTTTGTCATCCTCCTTTTTCTGTAAACAGTGCCCTTGGCTTATAATAGTTTTGCAGTTTAGAAAACCTTGTGAATTTAAAAAACTTATTTTACAGCTAGTTACTTTTTTATACAAACTCATAAGTACGATATAAAATTTTAATATGGATATAGAAAAAGTTTTTGAGTTTTCATTACGAGTACAGCATTATTATTTTTCCGATTTTTCAAGCAACGTTAAAAGTCAAATACACAAAGGAGTTCTCCTTTTTGAATCAGACACCCATTAAGTTTAACTGCGCAAAATATTTTTATTCAGACTTTGAAAGCATTTTTTATAGAAAATAAGAGTTTCTCTGGAAACGATTGGATCCAATCACGTAAAAAGTTCGAGCAAAATGATCTTGAAACTATAATAACAAACAATAACTCATATCAAATAAGTTTTGATATAAGTAATAGGATTATTTGATTATCGTCATACATTTAAATATTTACTGTTAAAAATCAAAGGTAGGTTAAAATACATGTATGTCATAATAATAATTACAATGGATAAGCTTTTAGTAAGGCAAGTAATAGTTATTGTTCTCGAGTGAAAGTGATAGGATCCTATTCGATATTCCAGATTGTTATCTGAATTCCTAACAGAGCATGATTAAATCGGCCTGGGAATCATCGGCATTCCACGGTTAACCATTGCAAAATGAAGTTGACCTATAAGAAAGGATGAAACGAAATAACTAAAACTAATTCAGTAAATATTCTCCGTCATAAACTACAACCACTGACAAGATATTTTTATCACAAGTCTCCAAACAACGGCAGTGAAATATTTCAAAGTCAAGTTTTTAATTTAAAGTACTTTTATCGGTGCCGTTGACTGTGCTATAACGATGTTCCCGACACATAATTTACTAGAAGAAACAATAAAACTGACCTATTTATTGCTCCTAGCTCATCTGATAAGCCAAAAAATGCTTTCGGGTCATTAACACTGGACGATAAGTCCATACTGTTCCTTGAGACAAGAATTCATTTGTGTTTTAAAATGTTGAGCACTAATGTTTGTTAATGTTTTATGCATAAAGGTTTTGAACTTAACAATGCGAAAAAATGTGTGATATGATATAAGTAAGTACCTACTTGCTTATATCAGTCTATAATGTTCGTAATATTGAAATAACGTTTTTTAAAACACGCATATTTAACAGACCTATTATCTTTCTGTTTGTTTCTGCTAATCTCTGATATAGGTAATCCGATTTTGACTGCTGATGTAATAAGGTTAAAAATTCGACTACTCTTACTTTGGAAAAATAAAATAATGTTGCATTGTTTAAGTACTCTCCGACTTAACGAAGCGGTATAATATAATTAATTGCAATAGAGCTAGCAGATTCCCTGGAACGTAGGCAACGATTTACTGCTGAAGAATATCTTAAACCGTGGGCACATCTTGTTAGAAATATAATTGAATTATGTTTATGTTATCTAAAGCTAAACAATCATATTTCAACCCTCAAAATTTAGAAATCAAAGACTTCCAAATTTTGAGGGTCGAAATATACACAACAAATTTTGAGGGTCGAAATATACACAACAACATACACCTGAACTCAATATCAATATATCATTATCATCGTCGTCGTCTTATTCTTCAAAAAGGGTGATAAAACTCTCTTGAAGAATTATAGACCGATAGCGCTTCTGAGCCACGTCTATAAGTTGTTTTCCAGAGTTGTAGCGAACCGTCTCGCCATAAGACTCGACGAATTCCAACCACCGGAGCAGGCTGGGTTTCGAAAAGGCTACAGCACCGTGGACCACATCCATACTGTTCGGCAGCTTATACAGAAGACCGAAGAGTATAACCAGCCGCTGTGTATGGCATTTGTGGACTACGAGAAAGCCTTCGACTCCATTGAAACCTGGGCTGTTCTGGAGGCTCTGCAGCGATGCGGTATCGACTGCGATATAGGTGATGAAGTGTCTCTCCAACGCAGCGACGATGACCGTTCAGATCCAAGACCAGCGGACAAGACCCATCCAATTGCGTCGTGGTGTGAGACAGGGGGATGTTATATCCCGAAACTGTTTACAAACGCATTGGAGGATGTCTTCAAGACCCTGGACTGGTCTGAACGAGGCGTCAACGTCAATGGAGAGTATATTTCTCATCTGCGCTTTGCTGACGATATCGTCATCGTTGCAGAGTCATCGGAAGAGCTTGCTGAGATGTTGAATAGCCTAAATGAATCTCCCGACGAGTTGGGCTTGGCATGAATTTGGACAAGACGAAAGTCATGTTCAATGACCATGTCATGCCACAACCGATATGCGTCGATGGAGTTGTGCAAGAACGTTTACTTGGGCCAAATCATCCAACTTGGCCGGCACAATTTCGAGAGGGAAGCTAGTAGGAGGATTCAGTTGGGCTGGGCGGCATTCGGCAAGTTACGTCAGGTCTTCACGTCGACGATTCCGCAATGCTTAAAGACAAAAGTCTTTGAGCAATGCGTCCTACCCGTACTTACATACGCAGCTGAGACATGGACACTGACTGGTTCACAAGTTCAAAGTCACTCAACGCGCAATGGAGCGAGCTATGCTCGGGGTCTCTCTTAGGGATAAGATCAGAAATGATTTAATCCGTAAGAGAACTAAAGTTACCGATATAGCCCGCCGGATCAGCAAGTTGAAGTGGCAGTGGGCTGGTCACGTATGTCGCAGAACCAATGGCCGTTGGAGCAGACGAGTTCTGGAGTGGAGACCGCGTCTCGGCAAGCGTAGCGTAGGACGCCCTCCGGCCCGATGGACCGACGACTTGCGAAAGGTCGCTGGTGGAGGCTGGATGAGGAAAGCGGAGGACCGGGATATCTGGCGCGAAATGGGGGAGACCTATGTCCAGCAGTGGACTGCGATAGGTTGAATAGGAAATAGGATTTCAATATCAGTATTTTTTAGGGCTAATAATTTTAAATGGAATGTTTGGAAGTAAAGGACAGTTGATCATACTGAATGCACTTTGTCCGACAACGAACAAGCTAACAGCCAACACTAATTAAATCTCCATTGGGGCCAACCTGGTCCATCTATAGAAACAAAATTTTACTTTGACTGTGATAAATTACCGAAGAACATAAACCAGAAGCGTATATTTTAAGAATTTACCCCAATTAAGATGGCACGATATCAAAAATAGTAGATCTGTAAATCGACACCATAACCTATTGTTCTAGATCATTAATAAATCACATATGTGAAGTTGAAAAAATAACATACATTTTCTTTCTAATCTTACTGTCATCTCGGACATATCCATGCCAGCTCGTAATAACATTAATCAAACAATTTCAAGATAAGACTCCAAAGACGAGGATTAAGGAATGCTTTGAAAATCGTTATAAAATGATGAATTACATAATCAGGAGTCGGTTCATTTGCATAACACGGCAAGTCCATTACAAGTAGTGGAGCAGAGTATAAAGTATCAAAAATAAATTATATCACGTAAAACATGAGTTAGCATAGTGACCGAAGCAAAATAAGGGATAGTATCTTAATAAATACACGTGCGAAATTTAAATATGCTGCGTCATACTGTATGAGTACAAAACAACAAACTGTCGTTCACCTTATAAATATATCTTTAAACTAAATCATTTTAAGCTCAACGTTAGACAACGCCTTGTTTGGAGTTGAAAACTTTACTTCCTCCTAAACATCGACGATATCTATGAGGATGTACGCTGAGGCCAAAGACTGTAGATAGGAATCAGTGTTTTTCAATGCTATTTGCCCCTGTTTCTTAGAAAGACAGATATTAGGTCCAAGACTCAATAATTTCCTTATATGATACGAGTATCAAGGTACGAGTATAAGGTACCAGGCACTGTGGAGGACTTATATGGAGAAGACTCAGTATAGAACCTGGTAGGTTTTATAATGAGTCTTCTCCTAATACCTAATTCCTATCTTTATCCAGTTTCTACTACGAACTTAATGGCGTAGAACCTCGATAAAATACAATTAATAAGAAAGAACTAATGGCTTTTAAATGAAACAAGTCTCATTTACGTTAACTATGAAGTACAATATTTATTTAAACAGAGCTATTGGTATACACCATCATTAAGGGAATGAATATGAATTTCATTAAAATGATAATTATAATTACCACTAAGCTCATTATTGCTTGGAACAGAATGAACTTAGATAATTACAAGACGTACTGTTTTAATGTGACTACTTAAACATTTATACACAATCATAATTAAGAGGCGGTGCTTTGGCGATTGTAAGCATTCTTATTGGTCTACGCAATATGATTAGATTAAGCAAAAAATACTGATCAACAATACTAACATAGTTCTTATAGGTTGAGATACAAGTGGCACGTGTAGATTTTTATCTCATAGTGACATTTGCTTAATTAATATAATGTAATAAAGTTTGATTACTCATTAGAATAGACATTAATTGATGGATGAAAAGACATTGATGGAGTATTTTTAATTTTAGTTTAGTAAAGCAGTAATTCGCTATTGGGAAGTACAAAACGGATCATATTTTTTTTTCTTGAGGTTATCAAACCAGTCCAGGTCTACAAATATATCAAATATGAAACTTCAGGCTCAGTCTCTATCCATCAAAGGCAAAATCAACCTCACCAGGCCTCAAAGCAAGTAGCCTAATAAAATATGAGGCTTATAGCCTTGCATGACACGGGAAACAATTGACATTTTTAATAACTTTTATAACCTTAAACCAAGTACCTGACCCTGCAAGGGTGGTCCCGATTTTCACGGTGAATTGATTTCTTTCTTTTGAAACAACAAGAAATGAATTTAAAATTACACGCTAACCTTAAAAAGTTAGGCGTCATTTCCTTATTATAAACTCATCTTCACCGAATCTAATATTGTTAAATCAATGAACCAAGATATTTAACATTTCTGAGCTAATTTATTATTTAAGTACTACTTTTGTGATAAAAACCGATTCTTATTAGCAAACTTATTACTTGATATCTGATATCCTATATAATGTATTTAACCTTGTATGCTAAAAAGCCGATATATTTTAATGTAGTGTAACGAATTAGTTAAATGTAAACCAATTGTTCGAATTTACAATAAATGTTATATTCACTAAAAATAAAATATATTTTAGAGCATTCTTATGCTATTACCCATTTGACTAATTAATAAATAAATATCCACAGACATTAAAACAACGCCATCTAGCCCCATGTTAAGCGTGAAGTCTATATTGTGGGTACTAAACAACGGATAAACATACTTATATATATATTTTTGTAAATACAATACAAACAGACATGTTCATGCACACAAATGTTTGTACTGCCCGGGGATCGAACCCGGAACCCTTGGTGAAGCAGCCGACGTCTCAACCGCTACACCATATGGGTCGTGGTTAATGTAAATGTGTCTTAAAAATATATTTAATATACATTGCTCATCTAATAAGAGTTATGTGCCTATATTTTTTTCTAAGACTAATATAAAAAATTTAAGCATAGTTAGATTTGTTAGTTCAAAAATACTACAAATGCTATCTCGGGCGTGAATCTAAAGTGGTAAAGCCGCCGTTTCACCAATTACACTTAATGTAGCAACATTCTAGCTAACGTAATTTTAAATTATCCTTTTATTGCACATATAATCCATGGAGCGCGAATCTCCCGGTCGTATATTAGCCAGAGTTGGATCATAAAGGTCCGCTATGCGAACCCGTATATCTCTCTTACGGATGAGTTTTTTGCCATTTGTTTTCACGCAATAACATCATATTACGTGTTATCCACGGCCGGTTCCACAACACCGCGACTTCATTTATTGTATTATAAATTTAGTGGGTGGAGCTCCCGCAGACCTTCCCACTCGACGCACTCGCAGGAACAAGATGGCGATACCGATTACACGACACACAAAAGAGACGCAAACCAATATTTTGGAGTTCGCTAGGATAGAAAAATGGGGGCCGATTGATGGCTTCCCTTCATTAATAAGCTATTAGATTACGCGGAGTCGCACGGCCGATTGGTAGGCCATAGGGAATCCTAATAAACGCTGCCCCCACTTCCACTCCGATGGCTGATCGAGATTCAAAAGAAGCCCGGCTTTGAACGCGCTCGAAACAAAACGGCCGCTCGAAAAAGACCCCGCTCTAATTCTCTTTACGATCTCCGATTTCAATTGCTCCTTCAGAAATTTGAATGTAGGGAGGGACAGTTTTGTCACGTAGGGTCGTCGGCGATGGCGTATAGAAATCCTGCTCTCGTATAATGCGGGCTCAGCGTCATAGGTACCCCATTAACGAGAGTGCCCCAAAGGCGCGGACGATATCACATCTAAAGATCAGATTGAGTAAAAAAATAAAGCTAGTTTTACGAGCCGCTCTGTTATTAAACATTTTAAATAAATACGTTCTGTGTTGCGCCCGTTTTTTACTGATCCCATTCAGTCTCTAAGATGTATAGACTGGTCTCAAACCCTTTGGCATAAACACACGCACACGCGTAAACCTCTGGCTTTTTGTCACCATTTGTGCTGTATATGTATTTTCTCGGGATATTTTTGTCCCCTTTAGTGCGCTTTTTGATACCGATCATTTTTTGTGCGCCCATTATTCCGAAGCATTGTGCGAAGGTTTAGTTCGGATAAGATCTCTGATATGTCACCGTGGCCTCTACTGTATTTTTTTATTATGAAAAGGAGTAACATTTTTAGTAAATTACAAAAGAAGTCCTGTGAGAAACATTCATAGTTTATTGCCTCGTGAGAGAGGTCAATAATACTTGATATAGCTTCAGCAATAGCGCTATTGCTCCGTTAGATACAAACGATCTTGGACTATATTAGCTCTATATATAGTACCTAAACTGTCGCTACACTGGACAAAGGTGTATTCGATAGACATTAAGGCGATATGGAACAGTGGCCATCGATCATCCCAGATTACACCACAAATGGAAGCATCCATACAAATATCTAAAAAATGCGTGATCAGCGTCTATCTGAGCCGTTTGAATTTGGAGTATCTTGCTCATAAATGTATTAAGATAACATATCATAACTTACAGTTTTTAATACTAAATACTGCTAATTAAATAATGTTTAGGTTCAATACATAAGTTTAAACCCATAGGTTTTTATCAGGTTCACAGACGGAACGTAATATGCAACAAATGCTGCCATACCACTTTTGTGGTTGCAGTTGTTAATCTATTAAATTTATTATTATTATATTACTTCTGTAATTATTTATGCAAAGACAAATAATATGTAGCCTGGCGATAAATAATTCAGATCTTTTGGAAATAAAATAACATTTCCAATTTTTTTTAAGAAACTGCTTTTGTCGCCATTTGATATATTAATTTGTTTTCAAGTGCAATAAATATTATTAACTGCACTGATTTTAATAAAGTACCATCAGTTTAATATTATGGGATGCTTTATCTAAAATTTGATTCGACAGAATGAAATTCTTTATACATCAAGAAATTAAGTTTATTTATACATCATACACGCAAAGTTCCATCTATGTACTGTATATTTCTTAAAAACACATACATATTATAAAAAAAAGAAACCAATGAGCAGATATTTTCATGCACATATACTATGATTTTTAAGTTTCGAGCTTCGGTGGCACATTAGTGTGTACTTTTGCCTTCCGACCTGGAGGGTGCAGGTTCAAGTCGCACCACGTACCAATACGTTTCGAATTTTCAAAATTATATTATGTACGTTTACCCAACGCTTTTACGGTAAAGGAAAACATTGTCAGGAAACCTGTGCACGCCTACGGAGAGATTCAAAGGTTGTGCATAAAGTCAACCCATCCGAACTGGGCGTGGACTACTAAAGCCTATACATACTTGACGGCTAGGTTCGTGCACGTACAATAAGCCCATGATAATGAGTGATCGGGACGATCAGTTCGCTCACCTGATGGAAAGATACGCCTAATTTTAAAGTGATTAATCTCCACCAACACCGTCCTGCACCTGTCATCCAAGACAGTTTTAAGGTCTCATATACTCGGTTATTTTATTAGCTGTACAAAAGTGTAAAACACTCCTGTTTCGTATTTTTTTTTACCTTTTCCTATGTTTTACCTACCTAGACGACTCAGTATCGAGTCTACCACCTAATACAAGTAGTCTGCACTGCCCGGAGATCAAACCCTTGGGATTATAGTCAATTCCTCAGCCATTACACTACATTGGTCGTCATTGGACATTATTTATTATAATTTATAGTAAGTAAGAGTGAGTATGTGTCAGGATCCCATTATGGCACAAATTAAAAAACGACGCAACAAACATACAATAATGGCCTCTCGGTACCTTTTTAAATCGTAATGAAACCCAAATAAAATATCAAAGCTAGCTAGAAGTTTGCTGTGATCGTAATTCTAAAATCTCAAGTTGAAAGTTATCAAAAGGCGCAGACTTGTCAGAACAATGGCCTCAGGGCTAATACGAGACGTCTACTGCAGAATGATCCTCGGAATTCGTTTGGGAGATTCGCTATTTGTCGATTGGCCGTAATGATAACTTTCTCATAAATCGTATTCAATGTCAGTCAAATTGTAAACTCAGTTTTGTGCAATGGCTGCTTAGAAACGCATATTGTCCGTTATCTGTATTGAAATCAACTATATTTTCTAAGAACAGCTTAGAAAATCAAACATAATTTTGTGAGCATTAAGGGCTTAAATCAAATTGATACAGTTCAGTTTAATAAAAAAATATTTTAACTTCATTCTTTCTAACGTTTTGATGACCAAGACCAAAGTGACAGTATTAATGTTATAACTTTCTTAAAAAGATGCAATTAATTGGAAATATAAAACTTTGAGAATATTTAAGAAATATCAAAAATAATAAAAAAAGTTTCTTTGAAAAAAAGTTGTGACACTTCAATTTACTAACCGGTAAATTATGCTCTGACTTTAGTATATTATTCAATCTGTGACTCTGAACGTCGGTAAATAACCGAAAGATAACCTAATGGACTCATCCTTGAAAATTATTTTCAGAACTTATTTGAGATATAATTTGAAAGCATGTCATTATACAAGTATGTATAAATAAACACGCACATTATATTCTTACACGCTTAGCCATCTATGTGCAAAACATTCCCTCCTAATTAATAATAGAAAAAAATGTTCAAGGTAATTATGAACCTACTTAAAGTAAACAGAAGACATATTTTACCATGTTTATATATACTTACATAGTATATGTAGGTGGAATACCCGGAAACAAAATAAGCATCGGCACCATGTTACAAGTCCATTTCTATTGTACCTTTGGGAAAAATTCTGCGACTCCATGCAATTTGCTATGGAGATCGGTCCGTTCGGGAAACGGTGCGAATCGAGTGTCTTTAGACATTTATTTTTAGGATTCTGTAATAAATAAGGGCCCTTTAACAAACATGTGTAAGTATAATATGATGTATATTACAGACATCCCAATAACTCACAACTTGAGGGATAGGTATGTTGACCATCCACTGAGCTACTTTTTTCGATCTTTCAAAACAATTTATTTCGTATAGGTATCTTATATTATTATGGTGTTACGATGTTAAACTTAAAACTTGAAAATTTAACATGACATTTTTATTAAAAAACGAAATGATTCGATAGTTGATTAATCGGAATAACATTATGGAATTCAGAATATTTCAAAATGAGCGATTTAGCTTTATATTTGAACCCAGTCATCATACAAATACTTTGACAAAATAATACGTCATAAAATACAACGGTGATCACATACTAGCGTATTTTATTGATAAAACATCAAAGTAAGATATATGGTGTGCATAACTTTATTTTTATATTACGACCACGTAATAACTTTTAACTCCTGTATTGTTTTTTTCGTATCGAAGTATGACACTAAAGGTAATATTGAAAACCGATGTTATAGGCCCCATAAAATCTGGTAATCGTAAACTGCCTTAGATAAACGCGGAACATCACCATTCGGTGTTGAATTCGTGTAATGGAAATTTTATAGGGCAATTTTCTCATTATTATTTTGTTCAAGAATGCCAAGTTGTATTTTAGTGATACACTATAAATGACACGTTTCATAGGCAATGCAGCTGGCTGCATTAAACATGATAAGAAATATTATCTGAATATATTAACTAAAGGAAATTGGTATAGCTACGATAGCTATTGCCTATGACGACCCATTTGGTATAATGATCGAGACGTCGGCTATGAAACCCAGGGTTCGATCCCCCGGCAGTACACACAGAGTGCATAAAGATTTCATTTTTATTTGTTTGGGTGTATAGGAATACAATATCCGTTCCGTATCCGTTACCGAATACCTACAAGCTCCTCGCTTAAATTTGGGCTTAATGTCACTGTGTTAATGTTGGTAAGTATTTATTTTATTTATTTAATATTCATGGAAAATGTTTGGATTGTCATTTTCGCAGCTCATAAAACATATTGTAAGATAGTATGCATTTTAGTCAGTTGACGTCAAGAGATTTTATCTATGAATCAAGGTTTTTATCCTATTTACATATCAAATATTTTACAATCATCCCAATTAAAAACAATGTTTTGTCACGCCTTCTGAAACGACGACAACCCAATTGAGCACAATTTATACTTCCGACAACTTCCAATAGAGCTCCAATTTTATACCAACCTTGATTTCACTAAAAAGTTCGTAATCCAAGGGACCATTCTGCGAACTCCGTCACATCAATGGTCGGCTAAATTTCTGGCAACAGCTGCCGATTACGTCTCGAGATTGTACAAAATTTAATCCACGTTGCACACCAGTATTGAGTTTCTTTCTCGGTCGATTGAAAGTGAATTTTTTTGATGTCCCAGACTGTCGCCTAAGCTTCCTCCTGCTCAAGTTACACGGTAGTCGCTTTGAAGTGCAGTAACTTTAGAGAATGCACGGTAGGTGCTGGTTATTGGTATCGGTTACCGAGCGTACCACCTTTTTCTTTTTTTGCATTAGTTGATAGGCGGGTATGGGCGAAGAAATCTGTTTATGATGGCTAGATACTTTTGTTATACATGTTTCACTTATTCATTTCTTTTGTCGTTTTCAAAAACTGTTCATCTTATCTCATTAAACATTGTCATTACGTGTAAAAAAAAAAATGTGTTACTTTCCTAAGAAAATAAACTGTTACATCATATATTCATAGCGTTCTATCTTCTTAACAAGTAAAAAAAAAACTCAATTTAAAAAACGAATATCATAAACACAAAGAAATATTTGCAATCTTTGAAAGTTTAGCGCGCATCAATATAAAATTACGTATGCCCAGTTTTTGCTATACAAAAAAAAAACACATCCCGCGTAACGAAAACGCAATAAAAATCAAATTACTCGCAAATTAACTCCCAAAAGTCTCATATATCACGCCATCTCAGCTGTAGGTAAGGATGATGCATACAAAAACAATATTTGTACAACGATACACAATAAAATACTGTCAATACAGTGAGCAATTATTTTACTGTGATGGTAACATGTTTGGATAGGACTAAGGGATTGAAGTGTTTTCGGGCGTGCCAAGACATTTCGTTGGAGGTTTCTTCGAATATGCGTATGTGTTTTAGGTTGCGGTGCGATTAGCAGCGGTGAAATAAGCATTGAAATGGTGTTATTTAGAGTAAACTGTTTATATTTAAGATTCTGATTTAATATAATAATAGTTTATATTGAATAAAAATTTTACTTATCGTCAATGTTTCAAATTTTATGATTAATTATATAGGTACAATACAAAAATATAACATTTTAGTTTTTTGATCATAGAACATAATAACATCAAACCATTTAAACTATCATATTCACGTACTTACATATATGTCAAATAAAAGATTATTATTAATTATTATATATTTATTTATTATGAAGTGATATTTACAAAGAATAATTATTTGGAATATTATTTTGTACTGAAATATATAGAGTTCAAAATGCGACAAATTTCAAAATTAACTAATCATTACAAACCTCTTTGGTAGAAAAATGTTATATTTATATTATTGTACAGTGAAAAAAAAATTCACTCTCAGCAAATGTAAGTCTAAAACCCTGTGCAGACATCTAACATTATAAATGGATTAAATTCATAGCCGCTTTGGTGAATACCCCAGCCTTACACGCCTACCGTTCTGCCTTGACTGTATAAATAGAAACCGATGAGAGACAATAGGGAATCGGAACAATCATGCGCTGTGGTGTGTTTGATTTATTAAGAGCCGTCCGTGGGAATTTATACAGAAATAAATGATGGATATTGTGATACAAGGAGACGCAAAAATAAAAATAGGGTACTACAGGTTTGTTAAAAATATAAGGTGATAGGTATTATTAAGAAAAAAAAGCTTTTATTAATTGTATAAGTCTCAACAATGTTTAGATCGCGTCTTTTTATTTAACGTGATATAAATACCAGATTATTACTGAACCAGGCTTATACTGAGTCGTCTAGGCATCCTCTGTCGTCTACGCATGTAATTATGAGTAGGTACTAGATACTGTCCCTTTGAATACGAGTATAACGCATTGCTTTCATTCAGCCAGAGGGCTATAGCTAGTGAAATTATTAGGTATATGTGATTTCTTTTAATGTCAGATAAGGAACCGGACGGTCAGTTCTGTAAATAGGTACTGTTGTTGCGGCTTGGCTTTCGTTACTTCAGATCAGAACATGAATATTCGCATCAGCTCTACGACGATAACGAAATGGCGGAGCCTTCCCTATTTACTGATGTAGAATTTGTTTAAGTAAGGATCAGTAGAGTAAGGCCGTGTAGATTCAGAAGCTTCGCTGTTCATGAGATCTGATATATTTTTACAGGCCAAACCATATGCGGTCGTTTTGGCAACATTTTATATGAAATGTTTTTGGTGGGATACGTAAGTTACTTGAATGTATAGGCGAACAAAACACTAATAATATTTCTAAGGCAACTGTAAACACAATTCATATACCTACGAGGCCATACCTACGAGTATCATTTCCGCTCGTTAATTAGGTATAGTAATAAAGCTCATTATTTTTATTTAATTAGTATTGTGTCCAAATATTGCAAATATATCGACTCCAATAACACATCATTTTGAAACTAATATTTATCATATTTCGCACTCCGGTTTCTTTTTGCCTAATACTTGGCCGACGAATACGTACGTTCTTTCCCCAAAAATAAGTCCCATTTTCAATGTGTAGATAAGTAAGTGTTTGAGTCATAGCCCAGCCAAAATGCTCTGGAACAATCTTATAGATTACATTCCAAAGGCTGAATGATCAAAGTTATTATGGAGAAATTGTACAATATTCGCATTTTGACTTAGTAAACCCATCATGTTTTCAGCTTAACATGCTTTCCTACAACAGATCAGGGCACTGTGGAGGCCAATGCGGGTTTGCATTGAATAATATCACCATAAAAAAATATTCCAGTAATTTTCCTTCAAGTTTTTTCATTCACATTCATGGGCAAAACTAAACGCTGATATTACTTACAAATTGTATAGACAGAAATGGAAGAAAACCGGAAATTAATGTTTCTAATTAGAAGTTCCCTAACTCTTTAGCAACGTTTGTACAATAAGTACGCTTAATGCGGGCTGCGAATGTTGCTTCCAAGGGGAAAAAGAAATAGCAAAAGAAGAAAAAATATCAAAAGTTCCTTATTCGATCCTGGAACGTCATGGCGCAATCCTTTTTGGGAACTTTCTTTATTGTAACTATTACTTGGTGGATTTTTGGGTTATGAGAATTTAAGATGAATAGTGGGTCAGCATGACTTATGAGTGAACTTATATATTGATTTGAAATCCATTTTATTGCTGTTGGTTTTAGTGGGTTATAATGAATAAGTTGTTTATACAAGTTTGATGTTTGACTTCGTTTTATCATAGTTACCTAACCGTATTAGAGACTAACAGTTTCACGTTTACTCCGATACATGGAAGCATTTTCACAGATGGCCCTTATAGCTTTACCGGGCAAGTGGTGAGCGCATATACCTCACATCCCAACAGGGTCCATAACACTGGTTTCATTTTTTATGTAACATCTTATGTACATTATGGTTTGGCAATAAATGATTGAGTATTGAGCTCTAAAAATTTTCACGACAAGCCTAAGAGTGTCACAGAGTGCGACTCGAACCTCGGCTAAGGGCGTTGCGGGGTAAAGGTAGCCCAGGGGTGAAGGGTGAAGATAATATGTTTGAAGGGTGAAGGGTATATGTTCCGGGAGCAAAGCGGCCCGGGACACGCCAGTTACGCAAAAGAGACTAGGCGAACCTATAGGGAATCGCGACGATGGGGATGTTTGTGAAAGAACCTCGGATGTCAGTTTGTAAGTTTCTCAGTGTGAAACCCCCACAACACTCAGTTCAGGTATTGATTTAGATTGGAATCTTAGAATACTAGAATTTGGAGGCTGATAAAGATTAGCATGCTTTTAGTCATGTTAAATACAAAAACATATTGGTGATAAAAAGGCAATGCAATACTTAATATAAAATATAATCGATTTGAAAATAGAGGACTGGCATGGTATATTATTTATGAATAAGGTATTAAAGCTAAATATAACGTCATATTTACATTTTAACCGAGTCTTTTCTATTCCTAAATCGAGTTTCCCTCTCCTATCCTATAGTACCTACGCATCTGCACAAAATAGCTCGATAGCTCCGAACAGACAAGACAACAGATTGCAACATATCCCGCACCTCAAAAGGTCCTAAACACCCAAGTCCAGCATGGTTTGTTTCAGCAAAATGTATTTAGGTTCAACGGAATAAGGTATACATTTTAGTTCATGCCACCTTCTTTAACGAAAGTTGACAAAATGCAATCTACCAGTACTTTGATAGAAAGTACACACCAGATGTTGCGGTTTAGGAATTTCAACGCAACTAAAAGCTTTGCCAGGAGTTAAGGGTTTTGGTTTCATTTTATGTATGTATGCATTGAGTTATAATTAAATCAATGTATGTATGTATATGGTTTAGAAATCTTTTGTTTTATTTTGCTTTATAATTAAACGCTTGCTAATATGTAATAGAACTTAGAAATAAAACTAAATTAAATATTACTTTATCAATACTACTTTAGAACAATTGATTGCAATCTCATCTCTTAAATAAAGGAAAAAAGTAATTTATTGTTATGTTTGCTTTAGTTTGAATGATTTATTTAGGTCTGTAAGGAAATAATATTTTAAAATAATTAAATTATCAGGAGCATTAACACAACATTTTTTCTCTTTTCATGTCCTGTCCGGGATGGTGCATAACAATAACAGGTTTGTAAAATAACTTTGCATAGTGTTTTAACAATGAATAGTATGCTACTACCTAAGTATAAAATTGTTTAGATAGCTTTTTATAATTTCGATGTACATTTTAAAAGTTTTTACAAGAATTTGTTGAGTCCGACATTTAACTAATTATTAAAAAAGAGATTAAATGATAACACTATTTACATTACATTAACACACTGTTAAGATTATTTAGTGTAATTAATTTTATATGTTAATTTGTAATTAGTTACTCTTGTTTCGTGGTTATTTAATATAAACAAAAAATATGTTATTAATAATTTATAGAAAAGATGGCGGCATCTGACAAATTTGTATGTAATTTTTAGTTCTGTACATAGTCACTAGATGGCACTATCCTCCGTTACATCGCGGTAATAATAGGTGCCACAAATAGGCATAAGTAGTAGCGCCAATTTCAAATATTTGTTGTTGTCAATTAGACAAGGTGAATATATATTTTTACAACCCATACATCTACTGTTTTTATTAGAACTCTCCACACATAAGAATTTATACACATACTTCATAATCATAATACAGGCAGTTCCATATAGTAGGCAGTATATGGTTATAAAAGAAACAAAATAGCAGTTATACATATTAATTTATTTTATAAGGACCGCCACTTGCAATTAAAATATGTCTGGTTTTTGACAACTGAACAATGCTTATTACAAGAAAAGAGGGTTCAGCAATATGCCATAATAATCCATTTACGCACATAAAATTGTAAAATACAAAATTTGTTAATGACTTACTTTTACATGATGTTTCTGCTTTCAAAAGATTCAGTAATAACACTCTATACCTATCAATTATTAAATTAAAGAAATAATGACCTATTTATCAATGTCATTTAAAATCTATAGCATATCTTAAAAATTTAGGATCAAATAATAAAAAATACCCATATCATTAAAATATATATATATATCTGATGGTCAGATTCAATTACGCGGTGTATTTAATAAACTGGAAATTGAAAGAGCAAATTACTTCGATATACTTGTTCCGCATATCCCTTTGTGTCTGAACCAACAGTATTGTTATTCGACAAAACCCACGTACCCAGGTACCCAACCCACCAATTACCGGGTATTGTCAAAAAGTCTATCTCGGAGACATTTTGAACCATGTCATTCATACGTGAATTTGCTTATAACACTCGATTATACTTTGTCGTAATTTGAACCGTAACTTCATAGAGTTAAGGTTACTAAAGTGTAACTTCCAGGCATTATATTTTTGCCAAACGTTCTAAAAACTTTTGTGCTATGCTCCTCTGGCCTGTCACATATCCTCTGCATTGTGATGTTTGCTTCAATACCATTGCTTCCATTGATTTTTTTCGGCTCTATTCTTTAGGAAAGAGTTCAGTTCACCTGCTTCTGTATCTTTAAAAATATATGAATTTTATATCGTGAGAAGGTTGACAAAAATTTCCAAGCTTTTTATTTATAGTAAACAATATTTTATTTATAAGTAATGGATTTTAAATTGTATAGAATAATCCAAAACACAAGTGTTTATGTAGAGTCATTAAAAGGACAACATTCTAATAACATTAACATATGATAGATAATAATTAAAATGAAACCTTGGATCTTTTATATCAAATATGTACAAATACCTACATGATTTCTCAATGTTGTGTTGCTTTTGCTATGATTTTATTGATAGATTTGTATATCCTGTACTTGTACTATAATGTTCGTACGTGTATGAATGAACATGGACATTTTTGGGACATAGGATTAAATGCAGTCATACCTCTTGAAAGCTTTATTTTACTTGTCGCTTCAGTAAATTTTGATTTACAGCATTAAAATTATACTTTTACCTCAGAATTTGTAAGTAATATTTGTGTATTTTTTTAATGTTAATTGTTAGTGAGTTATATAAAAAGTAAGCTCTATATTATCATTTCATTATCATTCATTTATCTGCGGTGTACTAGACCTATATATAGAGCTATATTCATTTATGTTGATGTGAGTGAAACCATCGACCCGTCATTATAACCCGCGGAACAAACGTGCAATTTCACAAAAGGCAAAAACATCCGTATTATTATACACTTACGGTAATATTAGCATTTCTAATCATTTCGTGGTCTCTTACTACGAATCAGACGCTTGAATTATACGGTGTTAACCTTTACTTAATTTATGCAAATTATATGATTCAAGTAGACACTTGTGTATACCGAAAGAAATTCTGTAGCTTTTTAATCTATTTACAAAATGATAAAGCAGACGTGGAAGTTAAAGGATAGGTTGCGTCTATATAATTACCGTCTGATAAGATTACATTGCCTGATTCATTTGGTGAGGGTTTTTTTTATCTCAAATGTGACCTTTGGCAATTTCACACCGAGTTAATATAATTAAAAAGATAACACCTTTTGCAACAAAGATTTAAAGAGGGAAAAGTAATCAATTTACACGTAGTACGCAAAAATGCGAAAAAATATAACAATTTATAATTATACAATTTGGTATTAGTCTCGACCCCAATTACTTGCATAAAAGCTTTCTTTCCTACAACATTCGTGCTCTAGTAACCTGTCTATACTTCATAGACTCAGGTGATAGACTTAACTCAATTGATTTTAAACGTATATCATTAAAAATGTATTAAGTTACTCGTAGTCCACCACTAGAATAGGTTTTCTCATTTTGAGTTTGAAATTCCAGTCTTTCTAAGACGAGGTCACTATTATTATATAAGTGGAATTATAAGCGGAAATCGGTTGAACACTTAGACTTGCTAATTGCATCTATTTATCATCATCAGCACATTAAACGTCCCATCGAAGGGCACAAGCCTACCCCTTAAGGGTGTTAAGGCTTTATTCGTCCACGCAGGTTCGGTGCAATGGCCGACTTCACGTACAACCTTTGAATCACTTCCTTCTACGTAAGAGCGTCAGAGCGTTTTATGTTGTTGACAAAATCTGCCCAAGTATTTTTCCGAAAACTTTAGTAAAGCTGTAAAAAAGTATTCACTGAACTAACAAAATAAATAAAACTTATCATGTACCTTATATCCAGCGACAATATGCGATCAAATATCAAACGACAACACGATTACTTCATGTTGCTATGTAGCAACGAATTTAATAATTTTCGGTAAGGAAAGGAAAAGGTTTGAAAAGCGATAAACGTTTTTCGATATCAATTTGACGTAAAGGATTACTTAAACATAAGTACAAAATAGAAGGACAATTCTTAAACGTTACGTGAAAAAATATTTGTACATAATTATGTTCATAAAAATTTTAGTATTACAGTTGTTATCACCATAAATGATTGCGGACGGTAAATAATTTCAAAGTGAGTGGAATGTAATATGAAGTAAAATAAAATTGTTCTAGTTAGTAGTGATAGATCTGGCGCGCACCTAAATATTTGTAGCATCCATGTACATTGTTCATTCGTAGACTTATATTTCTGGCAGGTAGGAAGGAAATTCCCAGATAGTATTTGCAAGTTGAATCGCCTTATTGTCTGTGATAAAAGTGTATACTGTCTGCCATATTTCTGTAATATGCGGAAATATTAGGTACACAAATGTGTATATTCAAATGTTTATCAACGCTTGGTTATATAATGAACGTATTTATTCCAATACAATGGCCGCTACTACCACCTCAAATCACATCGGGCCCTCACTAATTAAAAAACAGACGAATAAGACAGCTGATTTTTATCGCTCGCCGAATAATACACTCGAAGAAACGTAGGCGTTGTCTATCTCTTTTCTTTTTCACACACTCCATGCAATCCATCGTGTGTCCTATTCCAATCTGGTTTTTCTTCATTCATTAAATCAGCCAGTAATTGTTTATAATTATAATTCATTTAAATACGGGAAAGATCCGTTGCCGCTTCTGATTTTGATACCATAAATGAGACTGTGAGAATTTGATACTTTATCTCTGAGTGTCTAGTGACGTTTTTTTGAAATTATTACTGTTGTTCTAATCGAATTGAGCGTGAATTCAATTTGAACGTTATATTGATGCATGAAGTTACTTTTTTGATGAATATGGTCAAGTATGTGGGATTTGGTAGGGCACCTCGGCGGGACGTCGTAAATTGAAATCAAGTTGAAGTGGACAGTTTTTGTTTGAACGTTACTGGTTTTGTGTAGATAAAGATTTTTATGGTCTTAATTATTGTTATAGTAGTGTACGAGCTAACGTGAAGGCGTGATAATTATCATAATTGTCACTGGATTCTAAGAAGTCGGATTCTTATAAGATGTATCATACGTAGGTATGTGATAAGATTTTACATATCTTATAAGACATTAGTATGAAATGCTTATTTATACACACACATAAAAAATATAGAGTTTGGCATTTTTTATATTATTATTATATAGAATGTATATCTTCAAAGGGGTACACATCACAACTCATTATTTTGTCTCACAAGGCCTCCACATATTGGACCAATGTCCCCACGCAACCTTCAAAGGACCGGTCTATGAACCGTGAACTCCTAACAGAGACTACAAATAATAATAAAAATTATTTATTAAGTAACCAAGTCTCACAAGTGTTAGTAAATTTTAACTTAAACTATGCTATATCATTGTTATATTTAAACTATTAAAAGAAAATACGTGAACCATCCATGTACCAACCCATTACCCTTGGTACAGCAATGATTTACATACGCACAGTCTAATCTACTGGCAGCCATGTTCAGGATGCCGTTGCCACTACCACGAACTGCACGTATCAAAGATGCGCACTTTTTGCGCATTATTGCATAGAAACAATTAACCCGCGCCTCTCGCAAACATCCCCGACGCGCTACAGTAGCGTTGCGTCCCAACAGCACCCTAAACGCATTATTATATTGCACCCTCAAGGTATTGTAGGACTTTTGCGTATACTTTAACCACAGGCTACCCGTGTAGAAGGAAGTGCAATATGCTCTAAAGAGTGTTATTTTTACATCCCGTGTACAACGCGCAAACCTACGGGCCAAAAATTAAAAAATATAATAACCTTTGAATTAGTTGAGCTTAGATTAGGTCTAGTTAGTAACGCTTCCATCAAGTGTATGTTTGTAACTTGTAGGCTGTACATATATGAATATTGATCAATTTCTTTTTCGTGTGCTGTATATGAGCAAATGGAACAAATCCTTTACCTTTGGACCTTTTGACCTTAACCTTTGGTTAAGATGGCAGATACTCGTAGTAGATGGATGTCGACTGGTAGGGGTTGATCCACGTAGAAATCATTAGGCCAGGCCATCGGTCGGTAGTAAGAACATTAAAGATGCAATCAAATGATGAAGATGAATTTCTAATGCTTTTACTTAGGAAGCTAATGATTTGCAAAACCCAAGACTCCCTCCCCATTTTGCGCCAGATATCCCGATCCTCCGCTTTTCTCATCCAGCCTCCACCAGTGACCAAGTCGTAAGTCGTCGGTCCATCGGGCTGGAGGGCATCCTACTGTGATAGGCTGAAGAGTGAAGAGAGAGAATGTTCCCTACAAACTACAACTCAAAACTATATGTTTTATAAATAAACGTTGTGGCTTGATTTTCTTTGTAGAAAGTAATCATAAATTCAAAATCTGATCTGGTTAGGAGACGTTGAATTATTAAAAAATATTACGAACAACATTAATAAATTAGATATTAATCTAGCAACCCTATCTATCGTTAATAACTGCATGTTAATTAATATGCACAACAATGTAAGGCAGGTCGAGACCAACATAACTCTGAATAATGATCAAGTGGAACTTGTAAACTCCACTGCATTTCTTGTATAACTTTAGATTCAAAGTTACAATGGGGGCCTCACATGAATCACTGGCTGGTAGACTTAGCTCGGCAGCTTATGCTGTTAGGAAGATAAGGCTTTTGACAGATGTAGAAACAGCAAGATTGGTTTATCAGTTATTTTCATAGTGTCATGTCATATGGTCTACTGTTTGTGGGGTTCAGCTGCCGACATTAATACAATATTTGTACTACAAAAAGAGCTATTCGTTTTATCTACAACCTTAGACCTCGTGACTCTCTTAAGGAACTTTTAAAGAAATAAATATAATGACTGTAGCATCACAATATATTTATGAAAATTTAATTTACGTGCGTAAATACTATCATACCTTTAAAAAAATTGTGACTCACACAATTTTAATACTAGGAATAGAAACAAACTTGCTGTTCCGGACTTGAGACTACATAAAGTAGGTAAATCTTTTATAGGAAGATGTATAAAGTTTTTCAATAAGGTACCGCAAAATATTGTCGAGTTACCTTTACACGTGTTTAAAGCTAGAATAAAAAACACCTTTCTAAAAAAGGGTACTACACTATTGACGAATATTTATGTGATAAAAATCCTTGGTCTTAACTGCTCAGCTATTTCAGTGCTATGATATATTGTTACATTAAGTAATTGTTTTTAAAAAAGGCTACACTGTTGAGTTTTCTTGGTGCTTCTTTCTCAACAGGCCAATCCACTGAAGCGCTTTTTTTCAAAGCATCAAAATTCATATTTTAGTTTAGTATTTTTAATTGTTTTTATTATATTTTTGTATATTTTTTGACGTTCATAAGTGTTTTGTAAGCCTAATTTGAATAAAGAATTTTGATTTTGATTTTTTTGATTTTGAACACAGGGGTGCGATCTATCGGCAATAGAGTGGCGAGTAATTTCAGCCCAGAAACTTGATAATTAATTCAAAATCTTACACCGAATATGGTTTATTACGCAGACATTTCGGTGTGGATGCACGTTAAATTATACCACGTTTGAACTTCTTGTTGTTAAAGGATTAGATCTTAGTGCCGGTAGTTGCGTTCATTATCAATAGATGTTGCAGCTTACTCTATTATCAACAGGAAGTTAGAATAATAGCTGAGTTTGAGCTAAAACTATTGGTGTAAATTATTAATCTTATTAAGTACGGTGAGGAATATTGACTTAAGAACAAGACTTAATAGAGTTAATAGCGCGATAAATTATTTTACTTTCCACGTTAATTTTTAATTATGTTTTAAGAATTCAGATACAACAGAAAAAATATTATTTCTGATAACGTGTCATTGGTGTTCCAAAGTGGTCTTAGCGTTGATTTTGACAGTTGCATGATCCGGGGATCGTATGTTCGAATCCTACGGCGATACCACGCAATGAAAGACAATGTCTGCGAATTGCCGAGTTTGGTAGCGGCAATGCTGAATTACGTAATTGTCCGAAAATAAATATATTATGAGTTTGTGCTTCGGAGGACACGTTTAGAAGAATTGGGACCGCTTGGTAGGAAATGGTCTAATCTACAGAAGTTCATTAATTTACCTATGGATAAATTTAATCCCATATCAAAATAGTTTTAATGAAAAAAGGTTACTATGACATAGAATTACTTAAAATTAGTTAAGTTCGTCAATGTTAGTAATTTATATTATTTATTTTGACATGTTACGCATATTACATTAAATAGCAGTTGTTATTACCAGTTCCAAATTTACCTTTCCAAGGCGTATTTAATATTATGAAGTGCATAGTTTTATGTCATTATTATGTTCGTTAAATATTTATAAGTACATTTATAATTAACAATTGAATTTAAACAATAAGTTGAAACTAAATTTAAAATTAAATAACTACAAATATTTCAATAACATGTACGCGTGTACATAAATAACATAAAAATATCCACATTCATATAACAATTATTTATCGTTAAAAATTATTTTAAGCAGCCTTCGAAATAGTTTTGCAGACTATTTTCAAATTTATTTCCATGGAATATGAAGGTAATACAATACAAAATTTGCACTTGTAGTAATATTTGATATATGTTTATAATAAACACGATAATTATTCGGTCGTACTGTAAATATGTATTTCNTATCTCTTAAAACCGAATGATGTAAAGGGAAATTTAACTTAAAATTTAATAATGTGATCATCGCATTTTTTTTTAGAAAAGGTGAATACGTAGAGTATTTATATATACTTTTATTGATACTCTAAGTTAAATATCATGTTTATGAAGACACCTTCGCAAATAATGCATTATTTCAGAACAATTGTGGTAACCATAAAAAGGTTAAAGTTGAGCTATACTTAAAAGATAGACATATGTTATAGCAAACTTTTTTTTTACTTTGAAAGGGGAACAATATTTTCATACTTAATTTTTCCGTGTGCCGTTTTCCCACAGCATACGAACCCGCGACCCTCGGAACATGCCTTGATCATACACTAACACTGAGTGCACTAGACCGTTGAGACAATTGTTAATAGTTAATCATTTATTCATCATCATCAGCTCATTAAACGTCCCCACCGAGGGGCACGAGCCTACCCATGTAGAGTGTATAGGCCTTAGTTATCCACGCGGGTCCAGTGCGGGTTGGCCGACTACACGCACAGCTTTTGAATCTCTTCGCAGGCAGGCGTGGGTTGCCTCACGATGTTTTCCATCACCGTATTTCCTTCATCGATAATTCGAAATCACATTGCTACGTGGCGGGATTTGAACCTGCGCCCTCCCGATCGGAAGGCAGTCCACACCACTGAGCCACCGACGCTCGAATCATTTATTAATAAGGTGTTATTGTATTGAAAACTGCGTGTTATTTTTAATTAATGTTAACACTAGACTTTAAGAATGTCTGAATCCTTGATGCGTCTTCTAATGTTTAAAAAAGTTTTTATAGGTTTTCTAATCTTTAATTTCATAAAATTTAATAGAAATCAAAATATCAGTGTGCGTTTTGCTTTATTTACACGTGTTTACATACAAATGTATATTTAATCTGTATATTTATAGCCTTTAAATTAATATAAATATAACTTACTTTACGATGTTACGTTATTTTAAATTTTCGTTCAAATGATAATAGTATTTTCACTATGTTTTTTACAAATAGTAACAGCACACCTGTTATATCAATTTACGCAAATGTGTTGAAAAATAAGGAGTTCTTCAACCACCTTCCATGGATCGTGGATAATATTGGAGGGATTTGCTGTCGACTACTACCTATTGGGTAGTGGGAGATATTCTGTACCCCAGATGTGTGCACTGGCAGAGTTACGAAACAATGTCTTCTTACAAGCTCAGTATTTGAAATGTGAAGCCGAAGGTACGGAAATTATTTCTTATGTCTAATTTTCGGAGAGTGTGCGTTGGGTTTGCACAATTTTATTTCTCCAGATCCGTTTCATTATCGGACAACTCGCCGTAGGGAGGGTTCACCTCTTCGTGGTCGATATACATCTATTCGTACAACAAGAAAGAAAGAAAGAAAGAAAACGTTTATTGGAAATCTCAACAAAGTAACAGCAGCATAAACAAAATATTTAATAGACAAAAACATCAGGATAATAAAGTATATACAAAAGAAGATTAACAGGTATATACAGCAATTAGAAATAAACGATAGAATACAGTGAAGTAGAATACATTAAACACAAAGAAAAGGTTCAAAGAAAAACAAGTTCGATTCCTGCTTCATCGTCTGAACTGCAAGGTAGTGGAATTACCCTGCTTCCGTTTCCCGATACATACAATTATACTACATATTATTAGTTTCAAACACCAAAATCAGTATACAAAATATATTTGTCAAGCTGACATCATTGAAAGCAGCTGTCATTTTGGGGACACATATTATGAATTATTTTTTTCTATGTCCATGTCTACCCATAGATCTAGTGTCGACTCAGTTACGACTCTACCACTTAGCGACTAGGTGGTAGAGTCGTAACTGAGTCGTCTAGGTTGGTACCACAGCAGTGCCAGATATCGTCTCGTTAAAAGGAGAGTTTTGCACTCTGTTTCGGGATGGACTCTAGCTAGTAATATTAACGGATATAAGAGACCCAACATTTGTCGTCTTAGGTGACGGGAACAGAGCTGTGTTGACGGAAAAAACACTACCCTAATGTTATTTTTTTCCTTCAACATTGCTTCTGTCATGGTCAGGCGAATCACTTATGATCAGGTGAGTGCACTGATAGTCCGATTCACTAATGACAATAAACAAGTAAGTGAAGGAATTAATGAAAACCTATACTTACACTGATATCACTCATAAATACTCACAAATCTGTATTTACTTCTATAACCAGACAAACACAGTGCGTACTGCCTCTGCGAAACTGGGATAGATCCAGCCACCTTCAAGAATTGCGTCAGACACAAGGGTATACTGGCATCATTTGCCAGTTCCAAGTTCGCCAGGCTGGGAATAGACACCACGCCTCTCATCGAGCTCGGTCCTAGGAGCACCATCTTTGAAGTCACGGACCATTGGTAATTAAACTTTAACAGTTCAGATATCCTTTTCCCAAAACTTGGCCACAACTATGGCGCTGTCCGATGCTACTTTGAGTTCTGCATAGAGCATGCAGATAGACACAGGGTTTTATATATATATATATATATATATATTATATATTTTATGCATGATGGGCTTGCTCTTGAGCACAGACTATCCTAATGGAAGAGACGTGCTTTAAGATGGAGCGAGCTTGCCCAGAAAAAGCCTATTCACTCGTTTTTTAAATGCCACGGGGTTGTACGTCATCAGAAACACAGACGCAGGCAGGTCATTCCATTCATTTGCAGTACGCATAATGAAAGTAGATGCAAAATGCTTGGTCGAATACGGAACGTCAACCACAAATGGATGAAATTTTGCAGTCCGCTTTTATTTTTGCATGAAAGCAGGTGCTCCATGGTCTAAGGTAAAACCCCTTAGCCGCAATGTACGTATGACTGCTCAAGGAAGCCCCACTTAACCATATTTTCCCTACAGCAGCCAACCTGGGTTCGCAAGCGGTTGAGTGATTTCCAAGTTGGCCATGCCAAAGTGTAAGTGTGCAGTTGTTCTTTAGCTGCAGGGAAATCTGGCGGTGTCGGAAACCTTCATACTTTGAGCAATCATCATCAGCTCATTAAACGTCCCCACCGAGGGGCACGAGTCCACTCGTATAGGGTAATTAGGCCTTAGTTGTCCACGCGGGCCCAGTGCAGGTTGGACGACTTCACGCACAACCTTTAAATCTCTTCGCAGGCGTGCATAGGTTTCCTCACGATGTTTTCCTTCACCGTAAAAGCGTCGAATAACGTACATATATTTTTCGAAAACACATTGGTGCGTGGCGGGATTTGAATCTCAGCTCTCCCGGTAGGAGGGTGACAGTCCACACCATTGAGCCACCGACGCTTTGAGCAATACGTCGTAGCTATACTAACATACACAGCGGAGTCATGAGCACTGACTACGGGATTGGTTCACTAGTGCAAAGTCACAACGGGCGATGAAGCGAGCTCTGCTCAGAGTTTCACTCGGGGATGAAATCAGTTATTACATTATTCGTGGGGAGAACTAAAGATGCCGACATATCTCGCCGGACCAGTAAGTTGAAGTGGCAGTGGGCTGGTTAGGTATGTCGCAGAACAGATGGTAGTTAGAGCAGACGATTTTTGTAGTCATACCACGTTCTGGCAAGTAAAGCATAGGATGCTCTCTCACCCGATGGACCGACGACTTGCGAAAGGTTGTGAAGGGTATTTGTGAAAAGTACAGGGGGAGACCCATCTCCGCCGGTGGAATAGTTTAAGACAAAAGTAAGTGTCGATATAAATCAAAAGAAAATTATGAGGTGGAAAGGTACCGAGCTATCCCTGAAATGGCTGGACCGATTTGCACGGGACCGTTTTTGTAATAAGGAAAACCTTAAGCTACTTTTAATTTAGAAATATACCTAAAGTTCGGGCGCCTAAACGTGACTTCACAAAACTAATATTTGATATGAAGCTAACACCGGGGATATACACATAGGCTACGTTTTACTGCAGGGAATATCTTATACCGCGTGGCACAGCTAATATGGGATAAAAAATAGAGACGTGAGAATCTATAGGGCAGCGCAATGAAGACTTAGAACCTCGGACACTGTTTTTATTGTTATCAATGTGATGATGAAATGCCACAGGTACTTAAAGAAGATTTGCACCATTTTCGGAGACAACCAACCTTTGGGGTGTATCAAGCCGTTCTCCTGTTGCAAAAATGAAACCAAACCAGCCATAGTTAAGCAAAGTCTGGCTCAATTCGACAGGGAATGTGAGCAAAGGAGTTACGAGGATGCCTCGCAGTATTGTAAGTAGCTTTTCTAATTTTGACGACCTATTTTTGATGGGTGAGGTGGGATGAGGATCGATCCCCAGGCAATACAAACATTTGTGGGCATTAACGTGCCAGTTTGTATTGGCCTGGGTGATTTCTAGTATGTATTTACAAAAACTTATATTATCAGTTGTTTAGTACCCAATAATACAGGCTTCTCGCTTATCTTGGTGAATATTTATTTATTTAAATTATTTATTGAAGATAACATTTTGGCTTCTATCAAAAGAATCGCATCTAATTAATTGCTAGTGATGTTTAATTTGGAAGAACGTGTATATAGATACGTGGTAGCCACAGATTTCCCAATACAGGAGATGGGGCAAGCCGCGTTTTTAAGTGCAACAAATGTAAGCCCAACGAGCATACACTGGCTGCCAGTTTACGCTCTGTGAGACGAGTCAAGACGCACGAATATTAGAAGAAATTACCGTTTTTTCCCAAAATGCCATCCTGTGCAATTGTAACATGCCATCATCGCAATAAATCAGTAAATTTACCAAGAAATATAATAACTTTTCACAGGTAAGAACCGAAAAGAAATTGCGACACTGGGACTGCCTATAAACTTGGCGGCTTGTCCAGTCTCATTGTATATTCGGTTGTCTGTGGTGGTAGCGTATCAAACCAAGTTCAAGTAAATTATTGTATTTATTTATAATTGGTACAGTCACAATATATTGGTATTGTTAAGAACATGTTTAATATGTTCAATCGGAGAGACAAAGCCAAAAGAGGCCCACTCCCCTGGTCATCCACCTCAACATCTGCACCTTAAAGAAGTGCATCGGTGGTGGCCACATGGACATCGCTAAATGTATTAATTTTAAGTTCTAATTGTAATAATGAAGAGTAAGACTTAAATAATGTAAGAGTTATTGCTACTATTATAGTATAAATATAAAACAGAGAGAGAGAGTATTTATGATGTTATTTATTCCCTTTATTCTATATTATTCACCCCCCTACTTTACCTAATGTAAATATTTAGTTATTTTAATTCGGACTGTTATCCCATTCCCCCTTTAACCAATTCTTTTACCCCATGCGCGGAGCACTAACATAATATAATTAAATTACAAAATAATCTTAAACTAAAAAGAGTACGGACCATGAGTCTGTAGATGTAATTTTATTAAAAAAAAAAAGTTCAGTTAATAAATAATTTTAAATTTTATTTTTTATTGCAGACTCAACCACGTCGACAACAACTACTACGACTCCGTCTTAATGAAAATGCTTAATTAAATAAATAAACAATTCAATTAATAGATAACATTTTTTTAGTATAAATACTTATGAATAAATAAAATAACATATTTATCATGACGATGATAATGATAAATAATTATGTAATTTTTTTTATTCGAAATACCAACAAAGTATTATAATTTGTCGAATTACAGTTTGAAACTTGTATTTCAAACAATGTTTGAAAATAAATAAAATTTTAAAGGCTATTGATAGATATTCGTAAGTTTTTTATACTTTGTTTAACAAGTAAAAAGCTGTTTGAATTGTAGTTCGTACCCAATGATGTAAAAAAGTATAGATTCGTGATATGCTCACAAAACAATGTCAGTGGATATTTATTCAATAGGAATTGTAAAGAATATCAAAAAATGTGTTTACTCAGTTAACAAAATACACTTGTTCACAAAATACTTAAATATTGTAACTTTTCTTACATTAAAATTTTATTTTGACATAGAATATATCTATATGTTCGTTTTCAGGGTTCGCATCAGTATTGCAATATCTAAAAAAATATGTAAGTTAGCCAGGGCTATTTAGTATCGTGAGATTCAGAATTTAATGGCGGATCGTATGGTGTTAAGTTTTGAAAATTCGTTGGATACTTTATAAAAAATATCGCAAAAATAAAGATTTTTGGGGGTCATTATTCATTACAACTGCTACAACTGGGGCATTTAAAAAAAAAACAAAAATTCCCTTGACGTATAAATATGACGCATCGAATGACAGCAGAATTTTGAAAATCGGACTATTTTTACTATGCATTTTTAGTGCCCTTAGGAGCGCATTTTGTTGGAATAGGCATGATGACTGGGTCCTGAAATCGTAAGAACTATTTTATATTATTACAAATCTGGGTTAAATATAACGATGTGCTTACTCTCAGCTCGAAAACTCATGTTTTATGAATTTTATTAGTCTTCAAAGTTAGATGGGCAAGTCCATTTTAAAAGTACATTAATTGTCAAAAATTTGTTAACAAAAGGATAACACATACAAATTAAAGCAACTTTTGCTATAAAACCGTTTTAGTAAACGCAACATTTAATGTAGTTGTAGTACAAAATTCACAAACTATGCGTACTAATTACTGATGCGTGACGTCATAACTAGGTAGCCATTTGTATGAAGCGTTGTTGGGAAAGTCCATTAATGTGTTTTGAGAATTGGAAAATCTCTGTGAGTTTTAATGTTAACGGAGTAATTTTTTTACCAATGTTTCTATTACAATGCGGTCCACGTGGTCCATCGATATAATAACAGAAAAAAAAAATTGTCATTATCCCTATTCTAGTGTGCGCGGCACATATCTCCAATCATCTCCGAAAATATGCAAGATGGCCAGGAGTGATTAGTATGGGATGCAAAATTTAATGGTGGATCGTATGGTGTTTGGATTTTGAAAACCTTTAGATATTATTTTTAAAATTTAAAATAATCGAATAAAAATTATTTTTGGGGGTCATTTTTTATTAAAACTGCCACAATTCGGCTATTTGCCATTAAAAAAATAAAAAAATAAATGTGCAGTCCTTGCAGTTCCCTAGTTAAAAGAAAAAGTTATATACCTTACTTATTTTTCGTCTTCTTTATCCTAAGGTTGCCTGGAAGAGATCGCTTGTAGCGATAAGGCCGTCTTTGCGCCTATTTGTTTTTATGTTTGTATATAATTCATTGTGAGCAATAAAGAGTCTATCTATCTATCTATACCAAAGATCATCTTCAATGCCCCTGTAGGTTGCGGGAACTGCAAGGACTGTACATTTCAAATGTATAATGAAAACATATTTAAGCTAATTTGTGCCATACCCGCAGAGGTTCCTTAAGTTGTAAGTATCTAACTAAACCTTACGAACCTTTGTACACTAAGTTGCAAATTCAATATTTGGATTTGAAATACCTCTGTTTTTATTTCTTTAAAGTTACTGGTGGGTCGTTTTAAACGTCACCCAGTCGCTAGGTTTGAGCTAATGCGATTTAAACCACCTACTCCTGTTGGAATTATATAAAGCTGTATTTTATATGATTAAGTTTCTACACGCGACTTTGTCTGTGTTAACTTGAAGTAGGTGGATAACGTGATGATTTTAAAATTGTCTATTAGTGCCTTATACTTCAGTAAATAAGTTAGTAAGTTAGGAGAACCAGAATTACCGGCATAGCCCACAGGATAAGTAATTTGAAGTGGCCGTGGGCAAGGCACATAGTGCGTAGAACCGATAGCCAATGGGGCGGAAAGGTTCTCGAGAGGCTGACCCCCTACTAGATGGACGGACGACCTAGTTAAGGTGGTTGGCAGCAGATCGATATCAACTGCTAGGGTTCACGTGGAAATTATTAGTGGACGATCTCGTCCAGCAGTGGACATCTCTCTTATAACCCCCACAACAAATACTGCACAACACCACAAAAACAAAATACTTTTATAAATACCCATTTCTGTAAAAAGGCGATCTTTGCATTCACAATAAGCCAATAATTTGTCTTTTTCTTGATAATTTTACAATCAGCAGAGTGATCACAACAACAAAATACTACAAAAAATAATAATAATATGTATCAACCACTCTATATATACTGGTATAAACGCCCGCATCAGCCTCTTAAGCTTTAACCAGTCTGACTGATATGAAACCGAGTTCGCTTCACAAAATGCACACGGTATTATTAGGGGTGTCTCCTTGTTACCATTGAGTATTTTAACTAGCGACCCGCCCCGGTTTCGCACGGATGCTATGCTGATACTTAAATAAATACACAATTGAAAAACTGTGAACGTTGTCTAAAAAACATTATTTTGATAAATGTCGTAGCCTGCGATTTAAATGTTAACGGGAGAAATTAAATAATTAATGACATTACATTAGAAACCTCAAAAAAGCAGTATTTTCCCACTATTTAATGGATGTTATTGTACATATAAACTTTTCTCTTCAATAACTCTATCAATTAAAAATCCGCATAAAAAAATTGCGTGGTTTTAAAGATTCAAACATACATGGGGATAAAGGGACAGAGAAAGCATCTTTGTTTTATACTATGTAGTGAAAACTTCGACAGTTCGTGGCAGTTTACTTCTGGATTAGAATCAAATAACTGATAGTTAATGGTTTTGATTATCCACTGTTGATACGCGGTTTGAAAATAGCTGAATCTATAAGGACACTTCCTGCCTTAAATGAAAATATAACGAAACGTGAGGTATCACCGATTTTTTAATTCCTTTTAAAAGGTCTATTGATACCTTTAAGCATGCAATATAAAAACGTAATAAATACCGCCACACTCTTCTGTGGAGCGCATTCAAAAAGTCCGATTTTGCACACAAATGTTTGAACTGGCCGGGGATCGAACCCAACCCTTGTTTTAATAGCCGACGTCTTGACCACACCACACGGGTCTTCGTTATATCTATTTTTTCCTTATTATTTTTCATTTTTAATCTTTGATAATTTTCATTTTTATCTGGGTAAATAAACTTTACAGCAAGAGTCAACCCTGATATATCCACATCATATACCAGTATATCTAATATCCCGATGGGATATTGACGGTAAATATGGCCACGATACTCGATACCTACTCAAGCCTAAGTCGGGCGTGTATCATATTCTATCAACTGATATAGGAGAATGTGTTTATATAATTATATAAACACCGAAGCCAGATACTAGTGATATTAATATATTATGCCTTTATGATAGATATATAGATACAAATGTGCTTACATAGTTATATATTAAAGTTTTTGATTCTTTCGAACAGTACGACACACTACCACAATATGCATATATTGTGGTAGCATCTTTCTTCGTTATAAAATACTTTCGCCAGCCGCTTTTAGGTGTTTTACGGTTAGAAGACATCTTTATTGTTTATTGTTGGTTACCAACAATTAAAATAACTGAGATCTCACTCATTAAACTGAAACTCGCCGACATAACTACAGATGGCACCGTTTTTTATTTACTAACATGCAAATAATAATGCTTCGAGTTTTTTCATTCGACGCATAGATGGTTATATTTATGAAAATCGATTTAATCGCGTAATTTATTAAAATCGATTAATATGACTTCGTAAATCGATAATAAAAATCGATTATACGAAAATAGTAATCGATTCAAAGAAAAATCGATTATTTTTTAACATCCCTAGATTTTACTGCGGCTTTAGGGTGAGGGCCGTAGCCCCTAGATTTAGTGACTTTCTGAATTGAAAGCCGTAGAACACGGTAATGCCCGTAATTGGCAACACTGGTTGCCTCCCATACAAAACTGGCCGAATTTTAACACACTTTTGTTTACAGCGAGAATTTTTTATACGTCCATGGTGTCGTAATATCAAGTTATTAATTCAATTGAGGAACAGCAGGCCGATCGCGTTATTTTAAAACGGAACGTTTTCATTATAATATGGTTGTACTCGTAGTCACAATATCCACAAAACCACTAATCGTTGACGCACTTTTTATGAACTGTCAAAAAGGAACGTTTCCATATATTTTGTATGAGACTATAGATGTGTGACGTCATTGCTCACTATCATCATTTGACGTTATATTTATTGGTTTCAGTGTATTTAAAAATACAATATTGCAATTAAACAATAGTGATTTTTTTCTTTGTGAGAGAAAAATAAACGTAAAAAAAAATATCAATGAAACGACATATAAAATAAGGTGCGCTTTTATAAAAATAAGGTTTGGTATTGGTGATGGTGGAGAATACCGAATTCTATAACATACGAACTAGGCATAAACAGATCTCGGCTTTCAAGAATCTTGGCGGCACCGCGTTCCCTGTTACTGGCAGTATTCATTAAAGTGATCGATGGCTGGCTGAAGCTATTTGTTTACTGAATTATGCCGATCCACCATGGGGGATCGTGGAGTTCCAATCGGAATTTATAATGAGAGAAAAGTTGGCGCTGCTGCCCCAAATGTGCGTGGATTAAGTACACATTTTCTATCAATTGGTTGGTTCGTTTTCGCTATGGATGTTTCCCTTTTTTACGATTTTTTAATATTGGTGGAGAAAATTTTTAAATAATTGGGAATGCATTTTTTGATAACCGTCTGGTGTGGTAGTTCTAAACCAGGCTATTGTTTCAGGAGCCTTGGGTACCTGGGCAGAACAAACATTTCGGTTTGTACAATAAAATGGGTGTCTATTTAATAATATATATATATTTACAAAAAAAAGGTATATATAAAGGTACAGACAGAAGACAAAAATTTCATCATCATCATCAGCTAATCAAACCTCCCCACCGAGGAGCACGAGCCTACCCGTATAGGGTGAATAGGTCTTAGACGTCCACGCAGGCCCAGTGAGGGTTGGCCGACTTCACGCACAACCTTTGAATCTTTTCGCAGGCATGCGAAGTTTCCTCACGATGTTTTCCTTCATCGTAAGAGCGTCCACACCATTGAGCCACCGACGGCGACAAAAATAAAAGAAATTATATTTTGGTGTATGTTATTATTTAAGTATATTTATCCGTTGTTTAGTACCCATAATACAGGCTTCACGCTTAACTTGGGTCTAGATGGCGCTGTGTGAATGTCAGTGGATATTAATTTATTTATAGGTATGCCAACATATAAGAGTCGGTGGCTCAATGGTGCGGTCTGTCGCCTGCTACCAGGAGGGCTGAGGTTCGAATCCCGACACGTACCAATGTGTTTTCGAATTTTCGAAAATATATGTACGTTATCCGACGCTCTTACGGTGAAGGAAAACATCGTGAGGAAACCTTCATGCACGCCTGCGAAGAGATTCAAAGGTTGTGTGTGAAGTCGTCCAATCCGCACTGGGCCCGTGTGGACGACTAAGGCCTAATCACCCTATACGGGTAGGCTCGTGCCCCTCGGTGGGGACGTTTAATGAGCTGATGATGATGAGGTATGCCAATTGTACATATACTTAACTAAGAGTATCACAAATATTTTAATTAATGTTCTAGTACATGCACCAATTACAGGTATACACAGCATTATCTAATAACAAATAGCGACAACAAGATAACAATGAAGTATTTAATATTCTTATACAAAATTAAAACTATGGAAATGAAGAAGTAAAATGTAGTACATGCATGAAGTAAAAAATAGTTATTTCAATATAACAAACAGACACTCCAATTTTATTTATATATAATAGATTAGCCTTCAATATTTCATTTATTCATGACAATTCATGCTTCATAAAACTTAACCATAAGTGTTTGTTGGCAAAAGTTAAGCCGACTTTCTGGGAGTTTTCCTTTGAATCATTAATGCTTATCCGCGCCCCACATTATTTATCCGAAGTCTCGGGAAGCACCATATGTGCCATTAAATATGGTGTAAATAACAAAAAAGGGAAATAAAACATTTTTGTGTTAATCGTGAGGTTGTATTTTTTTATATAAGGCTCTTTAGTATATTTATCCCGCTATGAAGTTATCCCGCGGGATGAGTTTACTAAGTCATTTATTTAATTAATTTTTTTTGGTCACCTCATCCAACTTAAAAATAAGTAAAATATTGAAATTTAAGTACACTTGTGAGCAAAATTCTTTAGGAAAATATTAAACAGCATTAGTTTGTTATGAAGGTTGACGACCCATTTGGTGTTGCGGTTGAGAGGTCGGCCGCAACACTAAGGGTTCCGGGTTCGATCCCCGGGCAGTACAAACATTTGTGTGCATGAACATGTCTGTTTGTAATGGTCTGGTGTTTTCTATGTATAATATGTATGTATTTACAAAAAAAAATGTATACATGTATGTTTATCCGTTGTTTAGTACCCATAATACAGGCTTTACGCTTAACTTGGGGCTAGATGGCGCTGTGTGATTGTCAGTAGATATTTATTTATTATTATTTTATATTAAAACACAGTTGTTTGATTTAATAACTAAATTATGTATGCAATTATTCTTATGCTTATGTATGCAATCGACATTTCATTAATATTACGTTGAGATCTATCTGTGCGCGCCATTTGCTGCGAACAGTTCGGACGATAAATTAACAACCTCACTTTTCACAATATCGAGTTTCTCCGTGCTTCTGATCACGTATAGCCGTTTTTCGAAATTACTAAATACTGCTGTTGGCCGCAGATGGCCTTAACACCTTCACCGGGCAACGTTAAGCAACAGCTTACCTGTGCTTGTGTGCTTAACGACTGTGACTAACAAGTCATGGCTACTATCTAAGGATAGTTTATAATCATAAGCTCCTTATACGTCCCCATCTGGGGGCACGGGCCTACCCGTTAAGGGTGAGTAGTCCTTAGTCGTCCACGCGGGCCCAATGCGCATTGGGCGACTTCACGCACATCCCTTGAATCTATTCGCAGGCATGCGCAGGTTTCCTCACGATATTTTCCTTCACCGTAAGGGCGTCGGATAAACGTACATATAGTTTCGAAAATTCGAAAACACATTTGATTCTACGTGGCGGGATTCGAACCTGCGCCCTCCAGATCGGAACGCAGCAGTCCACACCAATGAGCCACCATCGCTCTTTCTAATTATCTATTATTTATCTGACAGAACGACTAACTGACTCTCTTCAACCTATTGCAGTCCACTGCTGGAAATAGGTCTCCCCCATTTTGCGCCAGACATCCCGGACTAACTGACTATCTAAGGATAATTAGTTAGTAATTATTACTAATCAGAGCGTCGGTGGCTCAGTGGTGTGGACTGTCGCCTTCCTACCGGGAGGGCTGAGGTTCAAATCCCGACACGTACCAATGTATTTTCGAATTTTCGAAAAATATATGTACGTTATCCGACGCTCTTTCGGTGAAGGAAAACATCGTGAGGAAACCTTCATGCACGCCTGCGAAGATAATCGAAGGTTGTGTGTGAAGTCGTCCAATCCGCACTGGGCCCGCGTGGACGACTAAGGCCTATTCACCCTATACGGGTAGGCTCGTGCCCCTCGGTGGGGACGTTTGATGAGCTGATGATGACTAATCAGGGAGAGGCTAACGTGGTTGGGTACAGTCCGATCCCCCATTATCTATGCTGCTGAGCCTGTGCCGTAGGGGTATTTTTTAAATGTCATTTTTGTACTTAAATTGAAAAGTATAGAATAGGGGAGACACATGACCAGGAGTCGACTGTGATACATTGGAGAGAGAAAGATATATATTACACTATATATACTGTTTCCTTTTTCGTTCCTACGCTGGCGTAGTTCAGTAAACTAACGCACTATAAGTTAGTTATAGTATACACCAGGGCAACATAGGATATTGGGAAGTTAGTGAGTGTTCTCCATTATAGTGTACATTGTATCGCGGTGACGCAATATCTTTGGTGCAGACGGGATACATTTTTAAATATGAGACAGGGTTTCCTACCAAAGTCGAACAAGAAATTCAAGAAAACAAAATCTTAAGAAACCCAATAGAAGATGGTGACGGTAACAACAAAAGTTAATAATTTTCAGCTTATTGCCTTCGTTGTCTTTGTTTGTATAATATTCTTGAATCAATGCGCGAAAAAAAAACTCATGTCACAATATGATTATTCGGAAAAACCTAAAACAATTCATGTTATTTATTTAGGCAGGAGTGTACCTATTGAAGAAATATCTTAACATCGTCTTTCAGCCGTTAGCTCCTCTGAAATTATCAGCGCCATCTATTGGCATTTTCCGATCATTACTTTTATGTATATAGCTTTATGCCGAGGTACTGATAAAGTACTGCGACGTTGTTCTTTCTTTCTTCTTTGTATACCGGATATAATAATATGCCGTGTTATGATGGCAGTTTGGAATTACTGCTGTGCCGTAAGTGGCGACTTCGAGACCAAAAATTCAGCAGACATCTGGTAGCAGCGCTTCTCTCCCAACTAGGGATACCAGATGACAGGAATTTTCCTGACATGTCCGGAATTGTAGCTCTCTGTCAGGGAAACAGGGAAAATATGTAATTGTCAGGAATTTTAATAAAAGAAAAATATGAAATATTAAAATTTATTTATTACGCCCCTACCGCACCTATGCTTAAGTAATCGAACAGAACAGAGGAAAAAAAATATTCTAAAGAGCGGGTATTTACCTACATTTACCCACTCACTAGAAGTCAGGAAATTTATTGCAAAATCAGGGTTTTATTCAGGAAAAATTTTTTTCGGGCTTGGTAACCTCACTCCCAACCCTAACGTTAACATTATATAAAGGTTCCGTAGAAACAACAAATTATCACATCATCATCAGCATCTCATAATATCCCTACCGAAGGGCACAAGCCTACCCGTAAACGGTGTATATACCTTCGTCGTTCAAGCAGTCCCATTGCGGATAGCCGCAGGTGTGCGCAGGTTTCGTCACGATGTTTTCTTTTACTATAAGAGCGAGCGTGTTCGGATAAACGTACATATAATTTCGGAAAATCTAAAAGCAGGAATTGAACCTGCACCCTCCAGATCGGAAGGCAACAGTCCACATCTATGAGTCTTTCTTTCTTTTATTTCCATGAAAAAGTCTCGGCTCTTACTAGACGCAAATATAATACTGAATGTTCGTCGCTCGTCTGCTTAGGCCCTAATTAACGCCTAGCGGAGTATGCCTTGACTTTGATAAATCACACCGCAATATTTAATGATGTGGACATGACGCTAACGGAAAAATTAACGCGACAAGTAAATAAAGTAACCAAATAATACCGAAGGCTTATCACCTGGATATGAGATAGTCCCCTCCTCCTTTATGTTACTAAGTGTACAGGATGGTCAGGACCCTCACCTGATGGTACGCCTGACCATGACAGAGTGGCATTGAAGGAGACCAATACGAGTAACTGATAAACAGTTTTCTCCGTCAATGTCGCCGATGTATGCTTAGTTACAAGCAACTGTTCTTTATATGCTTACTTATATCGTTATAATACTTAACCAGGCATTTCAGTTGGAAGGGAAATTACCGGGTATAAGAGACCTAACATGTGTCGTCTCGGATGACGGGCGCAAGGCAGTGTTAACGAAAAATATGAGTTATTTTCCTTTCAACACTGAATCTGTCATGGTCAGGCGTATCACTTACCACGATGTAAGCGAAATGACCGACCCGTTTAATTTACGTCTAAAAAATCTATAAATATTACGAGCTACTACATAACTTTTATTGAACGTTCTTAGTTCCAACGTTTACTGGGGGGGTAGGGTGGTATTTATCCCAACTTCAGACTTGTTTGCATGTTAATGACTGAATCGGTAATATAAATAAATATCCACTGACATTCACACAGCGCCATCTAGCCCCAAGTTAAGCGTGAAGCCTGTATTATGGGTACTAAACAACGGATAAACATACTTATATATATATTTTTGTAAATATATACACATTATATATAAAAACACCCAGACCATTACAAACAGACATGTTCGTGCACACAAATGTTTGTACTGTCCGGGGATCGAACCCGGAACCGTTGGTGTTGCAGTCGACCTCTAATGCTACTATGCTTATGATCATAAATTTAACTCCCATCTGTCTGTGCTGAACAAACTTGATGCTCGAAGTTGTTTTATGATTGAAGAACTCCTGTATTTAGTGTCGGTGTGCGTAAAATTTTGTAGTCAATCCAATTAGTGTAAGTTAAGCAACTGTGACAAGTGTCGGTTATCAGATGGGTGACCGAAAATATAATACCATGAATTCATTCCATGTGAGAAGAAGTCTTTGAGCAATGCGTCCTATACGTGTTAACATACGCAGCTGAGACATGGACACTGACTGCGGGATTGGTTCACAAGTTTAAAGTCACTCAACGCGCAATGGAGCGAGCTATGCTTGGGTCACTCTTAGGGATAAGATCAGAAATGGTTTATTCCGTAAGAGAACTAAAATTACCGACATAGCCCGCCGGATCAGCAAGTTGAAGTGGCAGTGGGCTGGTCACGTATGTCGCAGAACCGATGGCTGTTGGAGCAGGCGAGTTCTGGAGTAGAGACCGCGTCTTGGCAAGCGTAGCGTAGGACGCCCTCCGGCCCGATGGACCGACGACTTGCGAAAGGTCGCTGGTGGAGGCTGGATGAGAAAAGCGAAGGACCGGGATATCTGGCGCAGAATGAAGGAGACCTTTGTCCAGCAGTAGACTGCGATATGGAGAGAGAGCGAAGACATATGGAATAAAATGAAAATTTTAGGCTGCCTTATAATTAGTGTTAATAAATGCAACTTAAACTCCGTGGTTTAGTAGGCACAGCGTCCGGCTGCGTGACCCGGGGTCATAGGTTCGAATCCTGCAGAAAAACGTCATCGTGCGAATTTTCTTAGTTTAGTTAAGACATTGCAGACTAATGAAAGAAAATCACCTAATTGTCCGAAATGAAAGACGATTCTGTGCGTGTCAGTCTCGGCCGCTATCTTAGTATGGTAGTCGTTAACCACAGATTTCCCAATACAGGAGATAGGGCAAGCCGCGTTTAAAGTGCGACAACTGTAAGCTCGACGAGCATACACTGGCTACCAGTTTACGCTCTGTGAGACGAGTCAAGACGCACGAATATTAGAAGAAATTACCTATTTTTTCCAAAATGCCATCCTGTACAATTGTAACATACCATCATCGTAATGAATCAGTAAATTTACCAAGAAATATAATAACTTTTCACAGGTAAGAACCGAAAAGAAATTGCGACACTGGGATTGCCTATAAACTTGGCGGCTTGTCCAGTCTAATGTATATTCTGATGTCTGTGTCGTTAACACATACTAATCTGCATTGGGTGAGAATGCAAAGGGCATTAACACTAATCGCAAAACCAATCAATAATTTATATTCTTGTCAAATTGAATGCTGTTGATGACAGCAGATCGCCTATGGTTTAAATCTGTAGAGGAAAATGGGCGAATAAGGGAATCATTTAATATGTTGGCGATTTTCTGGGTTGCCTGGATGCACGGGGTTTGCACTGCTTATTTTCATATAAAGCTGACTTTTGACTATAGCACTACATGGTTCATCAAATAATAAAAAAGGTATAAATAAAACTCACGTCCTTTATCTATTTACCTAATTCCGGTTACTCCCACACCTTTGAATGGAGTGGACGCAACTGCATTTTCCCCATAGATATGCTGTGCCCGTTCTTCAACCTGTCGCAGTCCACTGCTGGACATAGGTCTCCCCGATTTTGCGCCAGATATCCTGGTCCTCCGCTTTTATCATCCAGCTAGCTTCCACTAGCGACCTTTCGTAAGTCGTCGGTCCATCGGGCCGGAGGGCGTCCTGCGCTACGCTTGCCAAGACGCGGTCTCCACTCGAGAACTCGTCTGCTCCAACGGACATTGGTTCTGCGACATGCTGTGCCCTACCCACATTAAATAGGCTGGTGAAGATGCTGTAATGCAACTAACTTTACCCCACACACGAGTATAAGGCCCCTCAGGATCTTCACAATAGATAGTTCCTGTTTAGCCCAACCCAGTCATTGTTGGCAAACACGTTGCATTAAATTACGCGTCAAGCCCGCACGGGGGTCCTGTGATTACGGACCGTGAAATGCGTTTAGTCCATCCTTGCAATACACACGGACGAGCTGACCATCGCGCATAGTTTATTTGATTTAATGTCTTTTTAGGGTTCCGTAGCCAAATGGCAACCTTTAACGGAACCCTTTTGATTCGTCATGTCTGTCTGTCTGTCCGTCTGTATGTCATACTCCTTGTAGTCATACTGTTTGTAGGTATAAGTATTCTGTGAACCGCTACAAGGTTTTGATAAGAAATTTGAAAAAATATTAATATGTTTTGGGGTTCCCCATACATTGAACCGAAACTAAAAAAAAATGATTTTCATACCCCCCAGTGTGGGGTATCAATGTGTAGGTCTTAAAAATGATATCGAGGTTTCTAATATATTTTTTTATAAATTGATTAGTTTGCGCGAGAGATACTTCAAAAGTTGAAAAAAGTGTGTCTCCCCCTCTAATTTCTGAACTATGGGATTGATAAAATAAAAAAATTGTATGATATACATGACCATGAAATCTAACAACGAAATTTAGTTTGGTCGATTTATGGTGTAGTATTTTTTATACGTCATAAACGGTGAACCACTATTTTTTCATATTAAAGCTGTAGTAGGTGCTAAAGTAAATAAAATATTTGTTATTTTATGTTACTTGCTGCTTCGGAACACTCCACGGGCAAGTCCGACTCGTGCTTGGCCATTTTTATATCATCCACTGAAGGGTAAAAGCACAGATTTCCCAATACAGGAGATGGGGCAAGCCGCGTTTTTAAGTGCGACAAATGTAAGCTCAACGAGCATACACTGGCTGCCAGTTTACGCTGTGTGAGACGAGTCAAGACGCACGAATATTAGAAGAAATTACCGTTTTTTTCCAAAATGCCATCCTGTGCAATTGTAACATGCAATCATCGCAATGAATCAGTAAATTTACCAAGAAATATAATAACTTTTCACAGGTAAAACCGAAAAGAAATTACGACACTGGGACTGCCTATAAACTTGGCGGCTTGTCCAGTCTAATGTATATTCTGATGTCTGTGGGTAAAAGCCTTCCCGCACAGCATAGTCATGGGGAGATAGACCACAGCCCATTACGCGGGTCCAATGCGGATTCCTGATTATTAACGATTACTATTCTAAGATTGCTAAGACCAGTCGGCCTCAAAAGTTTATTACTGAATTACGATTTACGGCACGTAAAGCTGTCGCTTAACACATACGTTAAGGTTTATTTCATTAAGCGCCTGTACACTCTCGACTCAATGTTGGCCTATCCTAAATAAATAAATATCCACTGACATTCACACAGCGCCATCTAGCCCCAAGTTAAGCGTGAAGCCTGTATTATGAGTACTAAACAACGGATAAATATACTTAAATACATTTTTTTTCGTAAATACATACATATCATACATAGAAAACACTGGGCGTTTACAAACAGACATGTTCATGCACGCAAATGTTTGTACTGCCCGGGGATCGAACCCGGAACCCTTGGTGTTGCAGCCGACCTCTCAACCGCAACACCAAATGGGTCGTCAAAATCTCTTGAGGTTGCTAATCAAACACTTTTTATCAGCCAGCCTGAAATGTTTATTTCTTTCAATAATTATGTCCACGTTACAGGACAACAGCAGGGCAACATTCACCACTTAATAGAATGGTTGCCAGTTATAATGGCATCAGGAACGTGTTTGATGTCTTTCACAGCTCTTTGACATCAGTAAAGACTAGAGTTAGACAACTTCGAATCTCTTCGCAGGCGTGCATGAAGGTTTCCTTACGATGTTTTCCTTCACCGTAAGAGCGTCGGATAACGTACATATATTTTCGGAAATGCGAAAACACATTGGTACGTGTCGGGATTTGAACCTCAGCCCTCCCGGTAGGAAGGCGACAGTCCACACCATTGTGCCACCGACGCTCTAAATAAATATATATTATGACCACAGACATCAGAATATACATTAGACTGGACAAGCCGCCAAGTTTATAGGCAGTCCCAGTGTCGCAATTTCTTTTCGGTTCTTACCTGTGAAAAGTTATTATATTTCTTGGTAAATTTACTGATTCATTGCGATGATGGTATGTTACAATTGCACAGGATGGCATTTTGGAAAAAAACGGTATGTCTTCTAATATTCGTGCGTCTTGACTCGTCTCACAGAGCGTAAACTGGTAGCAGCTTTGTAATAATATAATTGGGCATTTTAGGGCATATACTGTATTTTAGTATTATTTATTTCTTTTTTTTTTAATTGTATATCCACTCATTGCATGTCGTGTTCACTATATATAGAATGAATGTTAAATTATATATTTAAGGAATAATTGTACACCTTTGCACATTACATTCCGTTTGTGAACCAAATAAAAAAAAAGGTCTTCTCACATGAAATGGCTTCACATTTTCAGTCACCTGACTATTGTCACAGTTGTAACGCGTGTATCTAGTTACAGTCCCTATTCGCGTAACCGGCATGTGCCGGGCCGCTTTTCTCCCCAAACATATGTTAGGCTACCAAGCCCCCCGCAACGCCCTAAGCCGAGGTTCGAGTCCCGTTCGAGGACGCCCTTAGGCTCGTGTAAATTTTAAGGCTGAGAGCCATCTGCGCTCGCCACTTGCCCGGTGAAGCTGTAAAGGCCATAATAATAAATAAATATAATAAATATCCACAGACATTCACACAGCGCCATCTAGTCCCAAGTTAAGCGTGAAGCCTGTATTATGGGTACTAAACAACGGATAAATACTTATATACATTTTTTTTGTAAATACATACATATTATACATAGAAAACACCCAGACCATTACAAACAGACATGTTCATGCACACAAATGTTTGTACTGCCCGGGGATCGAACCCGGAACCCTTGGTGTTGCAGCCGACGTCTCAACCGCTACACCAAATGGGTCGTCATAAGTGTATCTAGTTAGCACTTGAATCGAAACACACCCGAAAATTATATGAATATACCAAAAACTTTGCTCGCTAGATTTACCTGCAGTATTATCCAAAGTAAGCGCTAATCACGAATTAGATAATGCCACAGATTTCCCAATACAGGAGATGGGGCAAGCCGCGTTAAAAAGTGCGACAAATGTATGCTCAACGAGCATACACTGGCTATAGTTTACGCTCCGTGAGACGAATGAAGACGCACGAATTTTAGAAGAAATTACCGTTTTTTTTCCAAAATGCCATTCTGTGCAATTGTAACATGCCATCATCGCAGTGAATCAGTAAAATTTACCAAGAAATATAATATCTTTTCACAGGTAAGAATTGAAAAGTAATTGCGACACTGGGACTGCCTATAAACTTGGCGGCTTGTCCAGTCTAATTGTTATTCGGATGTCTGTGGATAATGCTCATTGCTCGATGTAGTGTACTGTGCTTCGTCAGCCAGGAGCTAGCGAACCTTTGACTTGTACGTTTGTAACATGTGAGAACATGTTAATTAATATTCTAATAGGTTGGTGAATCCGAGCTATAACTATCTTAGAGAAACAATATAGTAACTAGAAGCGACGTAGAAATATCGACCAAAAATCGCCGCTTAACAAATACGTTAACTTTTTGTTATATTTATGACATACAATTATTATTCATTACAATTTAGACCTTAATGTGTGATAGGAAGAGTACAAAATTAAAGCTCAATCATCCTACTATGTTACTATAACATGTAGCGAGCGAAGTGATTATACATGGACATTCTTCCCAAATGACGTGATGGGCAGACTTTAGAACTTTAGAACATTTAGTTCATCTAAGCTAACTATAGACCTAACTCAATAATCTATGGACCCTAGCATGACATTTAACTATTATACCTTGTATGACAAAAGTCTTTGAGCAATGCGTCTTACCCGTACTAACATACGCAGCTGAGACATGGACACTGACTGCAGGATTGGCTTCCAAGTTCATAGTCATCAACGCGCAATGGGGCGAGCTATGCTCGGGGTCTCTCTTCGGGATGAGATCAGATATGATTTAATCCGTAAAAGAACTAAAGTTACCGATATAGCTCGTCGGATCAGGAAGTTGAAGTAGCAGTAGGCTGGTCATGTATGTCGCAGAACCGATGGCCGTTGGAGCAGACGAGCTCTGGAGCGGAGACCGCGTCTCGGCAAGCGTAGCGTAGGACGCCTTCCGGCTCAGTGAACCGACTACTTGCGGGTGCATATTCATCGGGGACGTTAAAGTTGAAGACTGTTCAGAAACATGACTAGGCCACATTTATATCCCTGATTTAACTGGTCGTTTGATGATCGTGGTGATGAGGCCTGCAGACAACCTTTTGCGACTGTGTATTTCCGGCCAAGAGCTCGAACTCCAATGATTTAATTTACTCATAAATTTTAGAAACAAAACTGCCTTTAATGTCTCTCAAATATCTCTTCAACCTATCGCAGTCCACTATTAGACATAGTTCTCAAGCAATTCGCAAGATATCAGTCCATCGGACCAGAGGGTTTCCACGCTTGCTAAGACGCGGTCTCCACTCCAGAACTCGTCTGCTCCCACGGATATCGGTCCTCTCACATACGTTACCACTTCACTTCGACTAAGTGATCTGTCTAGTTATATCGGCAAGATTAGTTCGCAATAAATCGAAAACATATTATTACTTTTCCACCCTCAAATAACCGAGCCATGAAGTACCTGTTTTAATATCGAAACATATATAAATAACAAAGCTGATAACAAACTACTTGGCAAACAAACAATGTTTACCCTCTTTCTTGCCTTATTCATCGTAGTTTTATTTGAGCGTAAAAATTATAAGTATTTGAGAATTTCATGGTGGTAGACTCGATACTGAGTCGTCTAGGTAGGTACCACCGCAGTGCCGGATATCGTCCCGTGAAACAGGAGTGTTATGCACTTTTGTGTTTTGGGATGAGGGCACTGTAGCTAGTGAAATTACCGGGTCTAAGAGACCTAACATCTGTTGTCTCGGGTGACGGGCGCAGTGCGGCGTTGATGGAGGATAATTACTGTCGCTTTAATGCCGCTCTGTCATGGTCTGGCGTATCACTTATCATCAGGTGAGCGTCCAGACCGTCCTGTACACTTATAACATAAAAAAAAGTCAAAACGTATTTGAGTAGAGACCTCGTATCGGCAAATTCAGTGTGGGAAGTCCAGCCGATGAATAGACGACTTGAAATAGGCGCAAGATTATGGATCTAGGCTTCAACACATACCACCAGGGAGCGACAGGCTGTACTCGTCACTCAATAATCATCATCAGTTCATAAACGTCCCCACCGAGGGGCACGAGCCTACCCGTATTGGGTGATTAGGCCTTAGTCGCCCACGCGGGCCCAGTGCGGATTGGACGACTTCACACACAACCTTCGAATCTCTTCGCAGGTGTGCATGAAGGTTTCCTTACGATGTTTTCCTTCACCGTAAGAGCGTCGCATAACGTACATTTATTTTCGAAAATTCGAAAATACATTGGTACGTGTCGAGATTTGAACCCCAGCCCTCCCGGTAGGAAGGCGACAGTTAATACCACTGAGCCACCGACGCTCAATAATATACATATATCAATTTTCAAAACAGTTTTTGGGCATAGTCAATACAAATCTCTCCCTTAGTATTAGTTAAGTAACTGTGCGATTAACATTTCTGTTGACTGATAACTTATAAAAGTATGGAGTTCTTTGAAACTTTATATTTTTTTTTCGTTCATATATAATAGATAACAGTAATGGAGGGTATATATTTTAGATGGATGGATATAACATCGCATTAGGATCTCATTACGGGGTTAAATGTAGCGTGGTTGATACAGGCTTAGATCGCTCCGGGGTAATTCTATGTTTACTGCAAACAAATGGTTTGGTGACATATTATGATGTATTATAACTAAGAAATGGAGAAAACGGTGGCATAAGAGTTATTATTATTATTTAGGTTTTGGGGGCAATTCAGGCTTATACAGATTGACCTAGAAGATCTTTTGTGACTCGCTCGGTGGCTCGTTGGTGTGGGCTATTCATGCCTAAAGTCCTGTAGTCACCTTGACCTCGAAGAGCTTGTGACTCGCTCGGTGGCTCGTTGGTGTGGACTGTTGCCTTCCGATCTGGAGGGTGCAGGTTCACATACTAATGTCTTTTCGAATTTAGGAAATCATATGTACGTGTATCCGACGCTCTCACGGTGAAGGAAAACATCGTGAGGAAACCTGCACACGCCTGCGAAGAAATTGAAAGGTTGTGCGTGAAGTTGGCCAATCCGCACTGGACCCGTGTGGACAAATATGAATATGAATATAATATGAATGGCCTTAAACTCTATACGGGTAGGCTTGTGCCTATTAGTAGATACGTAAACTGAGCTGATGATGATAATAAAATTTGATATATACGAGACCGGATCTGCCCAAATTATTATATAAAAAACAAATTACAATGAGATATCCTAAGTATTCATCCCTTAGTTGATCTTAACCCCGGGACAGGAAAACAACCCCGTCCCCGACTCCGCTACAATAATAAACCAGTGCAACCAAAGCCACCCCAAGCCTATACCGATTTTCAATCAACCACCCCCTACAGAAGGAATAAAAATATACCATTACCACAAATTTTGGTGTGGTGCAAATCATAAGATAATATTAAAAACATATTCAGTTCTAATAAATAAATAAATATCCACTGACATTCACACAACGCCCTAAGTTAAGCGAGAAGCTTTATTACGGGTGCTAAACAACTGATAAACATACTCGTACCTTTTGTTGTAGTAAATACATACATATTAGATATGATTCTTTATTGCACACCAAAAAAAAGATACATATTTAACAACAAATGAAGGGAAATAATGCAATTCAGGCGGCCTTATCGCTTGGAGCGATCTCTTCCAGACAACCTCACAAACATAGAAAATTAACAACATGAAGGGCAAGACAGTGCAAAGTAAGAAAGGTTAATTCAACTTATAAATACATAAATTTATATTTTCAACATTAACATATATACACATATAAAATATAAATAACATAAAATATATATTTAAATATAAAATACATATATAATATAATATATATATTTATATATATATATATATATATATATTATATTATATATATATTACTCTACACATAAATAAAATATCTAATACATTTATATTATTGATATGAAAACAAATAGATAAGCTTATTATTATATTATACATGGAAAACAAATATTTTATAATTAATATATATTATGACATACATATTGTAAACAAACATATCATAACTAGGTAGTAGGTTTTTACTAGGTGGTAGACTCGATACTGATTTGTCTAGGTGTCGTACTCGTTCCACCACAGTGCCAGATATCGTCCTATGAAACAGGAATGTTTGCACTTTTGTGTTCCGGGATGTGGGCACTGTAACAAGTAAAATTACCGGGTATAAGAGACCTAACATCTGTTGTGTCTGGTGTCGGGCGCAGTGTGCCAAGGAAAATAACTCGACTCGCGATAATATTTTTCACATTATTAATTGACTTACACTATGTGGCTCCCATGCGAAATGCAGCAGCCAGCTAATATGGTGATTATTTCTTAGTCGTCCACGCGGTCCAAGTGCGTATTGATTGACTTCACGCACAACCTTTGAACCTCTTCGCAGGCGTGCGCAGGTTTCCTCACGATGTTTTCCTTCGTTGTTTCGTTTCGGATCACACAGATCTCAACTATTCAATAATACGCTCGACTTCTATAATAATACGCTCGACTTCTATAATAATACGCTCGACTTCTATAATAATACGCTCGACTTCTATAATAATACGCTCGACTTCTATAATAATACGCTCGACTTCTATAATAATACGCTCGACTTCTATAATAATACGCTCGACTTCTATAATAATACGCTCGACTTCTATAATAATACGCTCGACTTCTATAACAAGAAGCCTCTTTTGGATTTCAAAAACCTCAAAGAAATGGACGCTTTTGACATGCACCAAAATCGGGAATTATCAAAGCATTTGAACGACTACCTCACTCAAACCTAATTCGGGGGATATCCTTCAAAGTCCACAGAAATGAAAAGGTGCGAATATTGGATCGTGAAGTATAATTGAATGATTCTTATCAAAATATTATTTCTTCGGCGTCATGGAGGAAGGCTGCCTTATCGAATGCTCCGTTCGGGTCCACGTTTTCTATGGCTTTTGTCGTCTTTCCATTGCTATGGGGTATGATAAACTCCCTTTTTATTTCTCATTTCTTCCGCGATACACATGACATATATTCTATCCAATGATATCACTCTTGAGATACCTAAAGTTACTGACTTAGCTCGCCGGATTAGTAAATTGTAATGGCAGCGGGCTGGTCGCGTCATCGTTATCATCCTCAGCTCATTAAACGTCCCCACCGAGGGGCACGAGTCTACCCGTATAGGGTGATTAGGCCTTAGTCGTCCACGCGGGCCCAGTGCGGGTTGGACGACTTCACGCACAACCATTGAACCTCTTCGCAGGCGTGCACAGGTTTCTTCACGATGTTTTTCTTTACCGTAAAGCGTCGGATAACGGACCAGAAACCGTCAAATCGAACAGTTTACACCAATGAGCCATTGACGCTCATAAAAAAAATCACAAGAACAATAAATAACAATATTACGTCATAAATTCGTAGTCTAGTAGTACGAGCGTTGAGTTTATTGCTGCGTGATCTAGGTCAGGAGTTCGAATCTTATTTCAAAAGTTTTGTACTGTCTGGGGATCGAACCCTGAACCCTTAGTTTAATAGCCGACGTCTCAACCATTACACCATATGGGTCGTCATATCAAAAGGTCGCCGTATTAGGCCGGCATGGTGGCTTTTGTATTTTAAGACGCTCACCTGATGGTAAGTGAGACGCCTGACCATGACAAACAAATCTTCGCTAAGCTATACCGTGAAAGAGCCTGTGCCTTGGGCCGTCATGACAAGACTATGATGATGTGTCATGTCATCTAGCGTTTATCCAAATATAAATTTGAGGGCGAAAAAAAGCGCACAAGATAATTGGTGCTGACTAACATTATTCAATTAATTACCGCTGAGCGAAAACGCCTATCCTTCTTAATTCTTTTAAAAAGGGAATCAACACTAATTCGTTCCGGTAACAGTCATGTAGGGTCAGCGAATTTAACGGGCTTTGGGTACAATTAATTTTCATTACACTCAACTTGCTCGGACGAAGTTCATTTAAATTGTGAAGGCAAAGTAAGGAATCCAAATGCGTGATTGATTGCTTTAAAGTGACACTGAGGCTTTTGTGTGCTTCGCCGTCTGTTGTATCATCTGTTTCAATGTTTCGGGTTTTAGGAAGAGATAAATAGACTAATAAGAGCGTCGGTGGCTCAATGGTGTGGACTGTTGCCCTCCTACCGGGAGGGCTGAGGTTCAAATCCCGCCACGTAACAATGGGTTTTCGAATTTCCGAAATTATATGTACCTACGTTATCTGAAACTCTTACGGAGAAGGAAAACATCAACAAGGGCCCGCGTGGCCGACAAAGCCTGTGTACAGTTGTACACCCTTTATGGGTGGGCTCATGCCCCTCGGTGGGGACGTTCAATGAGCTGATGATGATGATTTTAAACTTTGGAACATCGTTGCTTCTATGGTTTAACGAGTAGACTATGACTTACCATCAACCGCCTACTTGTTTTTCTGCCTATGAAATTAAAAAAATAAAATAGAATAACATAGTTTAACTGCACGCCTGCGAAGAGATTCAACGGATGTGGGTTGAGTCGGCCACTCCGCACTGGGCCCGCGTGGACGACTAAGGCCTAATCACCGTTACAAGTAGGCTCATGCCTCTCGTTGGGGACGTTTAATGAGCTGATAATAATGATGATAAATGATCGATCTCACAGTCATTTGTTGTCAGCCAAAATAGCTTTAAACATGAGCGTGCCATCAAATATACAATATTAACATGTCACAATTTACAAACCCTGTCGAATGCTGAGTAACAGTTCCGGAATCAAGTTTAACCGCCAAAGTTTGCAACTAGGGGTTAACTTGTTTAATTATGGAAGCATTAATTACTAATTGGGAAAGGGTTGCGGGAGTAGCGTCATAGGAAATACTCCCAGATATTTAAGTGGGATGTCCCAATTATCAGTCTTATTTATTTATCAGTTCACCAACATATTACACATTTAATCCATACATAATATAAAAACACGAAAACAACCTAAATGGTATTACAATTATAGGAGAAGACAGCACGCTTACAACAACCACTGATAAAACAAAGAAAAACTTATAAGGAATCAATTATTCTTGGATAACTTTGGTAGGTTTTGGACACTGTAGCTAGAGAAATTACCCTAGCCTAACACCTGTTGTCTCGGGTGACGGGCGCAGTGCAACGTTGATGGGGAATAATAACTATCTATCAGTTGTTGGTCTCCATTAATGCCGCTCTGGCATGGTCAGGCGCACGTTGTTGAGGCATGTTACTTACCATCAAGTGAACGTCTTGACCGTCCTGTTCACTTGGTAAGTTTAAATTTAACGTTTTTCGATTAAAACAACATGGGTTATATTGCTTGAAAATAAAGAAATTAATTAATTTTTATTTTATTTACAAGAAAAAATAAGTATCGTACGTTTATTCGTAGCATTTAGCTTTTTTAAAGGCCAGTTGTTTAGTTTTCCCAAACAATCAGTCGGCGGATTGGACGACTTCAACCACCCAACCCACTCTTTGAATATCTTCGCAGGCGTGCGCAGGTTTCCTCACGATGTTATCCTTCACCGTAAGAGCGTCGGATCAACGTACACATGAATTCAAAAATTCGAAAATTGTAAGGTGACGGGATTTGAGCCTGCACCCTCCAGATCGGAAGGTAGCAGTCCTCACCAATGAGACACCTATGCTCTTATTTATCTTCGTATATTTAAAGCAATGTTTAAGTTGGAATTAAAAATTATGAATTAAATTACGGTCAACACTTGCATAACGTATAACCGCAGTTGTTGCAGTTAAATTGCAAGCTGTCAGTGACACAGCCGGACGGATGGACAGACACTAATTAATGGCACACTGACGTCACGACGTTGAACAATGACACGCAAGCTTTTACACGGATGGGACATTTTTAATAGCGCGTTTTAGCTGAAACCGCTTTGTGGCGCCATCTATTTGTCCCTTTCACATACTTGTTCCACTTGCAAATGGTAAATGTAACTGAGAATGAGTTATTTGGTGTTAATGTTATTAGTATTATCGTAGTTTTTGCGCTTCGCATACAACATCAAAACTTTTTTTATTTGATGGTCACATAGATTGGGGAGATAGTAATAATTTCATATAATTCCTAAATCTGCTAGTAAAATATAATTTAAAATATACATGTGACTAACTGGTACCCGTTACTAACAAATTTCATTAAAATTACTTTATTTTCCTAAAATAAATCGTATTTTTTCTAAAATAAAGGTAGCCTTAGTTCTCTTTACTATCTGCCAATCAAAACTTGTCAAAATCGGTCCAACAATTCAAAGATTACCCGGAACAAACAGACAGACACAATATTTTTGGTGTATGCACCGCATCGTATTTCAATATTACAGACAGGCACTCCAATTTTATATATATGTCTTATGTATGTATTGATAGGTTCAGGTATGGTTCATACTGACACATATCAGAAAGCTGTGACCAATTAAGGTAACGATATCGAAAGCTCTAATAAAGTCTAATAAACTAATAATGCAACATGGTCTAGCCATCATAATCGCTAGCACTTGCATAATGAATGCACGCCGTTGCAGTTAAATTGCAACTTGTCACTGACACACGGACGGACAGACAGACACTGATTAATGTTGTTGTATGATGTCACAGCGATATGCGAGACTGATTAAATTAAAGCCTGGAATACTTATCAAGTGGACATGCTTAAACTTAGCTGCTTATTATTTTGATGAAATATATTGTTAAATGTTTCTCAATGAAAGTCATTAAAGATGACTAAGAGTTCAGCAGTGGACATTTTAGGAGTAGACCTATCATAAGTTTTGACTTTTTCATAATCTGATCGAGCAGCCGATGGGGCAGTCAAAAGCACCTTCAAAGATCTTAACGGGTTTTTTAATAACGAAATCAATGATTTGCCTATGAAATGGCAAAATTAAATGTCCCACCAAAAACATTCTGTAACAAATCTAGCCAAAAAGTAATGAAATCAAGACAAAGACGTGCCAAGCCTAAGGTTCCTTACTGCGATTACTTTATTATTATGGTTGATGTTGTGTGACTTGGCCGTTGAAGAGTATACAAGGATACAAAACCAGGTGCTCCATGACACCATTGCACTATTCTGTCGCCCGAACCGCTACCCATTGACGATAAAAACTTGCCACTTGGAAAACGGTGATTCAATAACCCGTCGATTGTAGGCTTGATAAAGCCACTTACGTATAAAGAATGTTCAACGGCCAAGTCACACAACACTAACCATAATAATAAAGTAATAACACAGTAAGGAACCTTAGACTTGGCACGTCTTTGTCTTAATTTCACCACTTTTTAGAGATAATCAAGCAACTCCATCGAGATTTGGCTAGATTTTTTACAGAATGTTTTTGGTGGGATTTCACTTCTTTTTGTAGAAACTTGAAAGGAATATTGGACGACCCATTGGGTGTAATGGTTGAGACGTCGGCTTCTACACCAAGGGTTCCGGGTTCGATCCCCGGGCAGTACCTACAAATATTTGTGTGCATGAACATGTCTGTTTGTATTGGTCTAGTACGCTCGACTTGGCGGGGGCACTGCCGTGCCCCCAGATATAGCAATGGTACCCAATTTAATTAAATAAATATATTGTCTTTAAAAAAATCGATCGTTCCTCCCATACAAAAGGCCAACTTCATTTGTAATGACAATAATAATAATGAATAATACAATATTCTATGCCTGGTCATAAAATAACCTTATATTTATCGATTTTAAAATCATCTTAGATTAATAATTACAAATTTTGCGTAGTCTTAATAAGTCTTTAAAATTATCGAAGATATCATGTTTATTAATAAGTAATTTAAGGCACCATAATAAATTATAAGTAACATAATCCCTCAGCAGTAAGTGCTATTTTAGACATGGCCCTCACCAATAATGAAGGTTTCGTGCGATTAATTGGAAACTTCGGGTGGGGGTCATCGATACGAACGGAGATACTATGCCGATTACCCTGATGATGTTAATTAGTCTGCTGAGTAGGATGTTGTCATGGTTCATCGGTTCATAAATCGATCTGCTGGGTGTACTGGAACTAAACCGGAGAAAACTTATTCGAACGCAAAAGGTTAAGTTGCTCGTTTGATTAAAACTAATACAAATATTGGTTGGGAAAACATTTGTGATAGTTCTCGAGTAAATAAACAGGGACGGATACTCTTTATTATAATTTACTAAAATAATGACTCAGAACTGGTATTTAAAAAACAAAATACTAAGATACGTAATACTAATTTGGAATGTTATATACTTCAGTTTGTGTTATAAATAGTTAATAATACATATTTATAGATAATTTAGTATTTTTTCACAGGAAGTACATTATTTTATTTGTATACTATAACATTTTGACTCAGAATTGCTGATACAAAATATTATTTTCACTGTACACGCTCAGACATAAATTCGAGAGCAATTAATCACGAGTCCATTGTTTAAAGTTTCACAAAACAAAAGCACCTGTTCCCTTTTGAACTCACTGCTTGAAGCAATATGCATCAATTTTAATGTATCCTTTTGGACATTTACCGCCTCTTATTATATGTTTTCCAGTTCGTCCATTTTCCGTTGTTGTATTCATGGGTTTCATTTTATCAGAGATATTATAGTTCTGAGTAGAAATTTCAAAAACATTATTCGGTGTAGTTTCGGACACGGTGTTATACAGGGTAGTATTCTCGATGCAAAATATAAAATTAAGGACACTTATTAACAGTACCATAGTGAACAGCAAACGTATATTCAAACAATTATTCATTATTTATGTAAATACAACTTGCACTATTGAAACCGGCCACAGAACTGTTCAAGTGTTGTTACGTTTAAGATAATATTTAATCACTGCGACCAGACCTTGCAGTATATTATCAAGAGGTCAAGCCAGGTTCACTGGGTAGCTAGAAATGTTTTATGTTCATTTGTTATCCATGTTAATAAATATCCTATCAGTTGTTGGAATCCGTCGAGTATTGAATCTGCCTTAGTTTTACGGATTTTAATAGGTTTCTAAATTATGAGAAAATTAAGGTCGGATTCTATGGTCATTAATTTTACTATTGTTTTATATGTCGATATGAAGGTAATGGGTTCTCAAAAATAAACTTAATTTTTATATGCTTACATACAGTTTTAGATGATTTTCATTGCATTCGATAACTTATTGGGACCCATAAAAATCTCATGTGCTTGCTGTATCCAGCGACACAACGAATGCGTCTGTCTCAGGCATTCTGAAATCACGCCTTAGATCAGTAGGTTATTTGAAAACTGGTTAATAGGATAAGCCTTTTCAAATAGCAGACATTATTACAAACATGTAATCCTCAATCGTTGAACTGCCAGCATTCTAGAGATAATAAGAAATCTAATGTGCGTCTTGAATGAATCTGTCTACGGTATTCAGATGGTCAAAAATAACACGCGTATCATTTGACTATTTAAAATATTTGTTATGCAAAAACAGTAGGAGCCACAGATTTCCCAATACAGGAGATGGGGCAAGCCGCGTTAAAAAGTGCGACAAATATATGCTCAACGAGCATACACTGGCTATAGTTTACGCTCCGTGAGACGAATGAAGACGCACGAATTTTAGAAGAAATTACCGTTTTTTTTCCAAAATGCCATTCTGTGCAATTGTAACATGCCATCATCGCAGTGAATCAGTAAAATTTACCAAGAAATATAATATCTTTTTACAGATAAGAATTGAAAAGTAATTGCGACACTGGGACTGCCTATAAACTTGGCGGCTTGTCCAGTCTAATTGTTATTCGGATGTCTGTGGTAGGAGCACAACCTCAACAAACTAGCAGGAAGAATAAATTCAATTTGCCCGGAAATCCCTAGGTTTTCTCCAAGACCTAGATAAGCATATTCTGGTCGATGCATGTAAACTTTGGCTTAATTGGAATTTTCCTATCTCGGAAGAAAGTTCCGGAATACTGCGGATCAATTTCCAATTCAGAGAATTCTATTCGCGTTTGCTAGAAAACTTTGTGGTGCTCCCATATCGATGTCGATAATTTAAAATGTTGATGTTTGCTAAATTGCTACTCTGTTTGTTGTTGTGCAATTTGTTTCTAAAAAAAAATTTTTTAATAAGATTTTCACTGGCGAGAATTCAAGACGCAAAAATTCAATTCTGTCTGGAGAAGAGCGTAAATAATTGTAACCAATGATGTTAAAAGTATAGATTCGTGATAGGCTCACAAAACAACCGGAAAAAGTGTTCCGAATGCAGAGACAGCACACATACACATATTTCAAATGAGCATACATTTACCTAAACAAAGAGCCTACAACTGTATTCTCTTTGGCGTTTCATTTTTGAGGCACGGGTGGCGTATCTACCTTTATTATATGTACAGAATATCATTGGTTGTAACACAGTCCTATGACTAATACAGTTGATTCCGTTGAACAGAATTGTGACTACTTAATGTCGTGCTAAATATTTTTCAAATTATTTATTATTTTTTGAATAACATAATATTTATTTCTTAATATATGAATACTACGTCTCTCGGTGATAAATATTTCTTAGAATACACTTCAATTTTCGGAGCGAGTGGAAACCGGGATATCTGGCCAGAATGGGGGAGATTTGGCAAAGACTTTCTTTGAATTAAATATGCTCAGTGTATTTTTGTGATGAAAAATCCAGGTAAAAAATGAACCTTAATGTACAAGAAATACAATACTAATTGATAAATAACTGATAGAGGAGTAGCAAAACCTAAACTACCATTACATATTATAGTCTTGTGACGTTATAATTGCTGATAATGATGATGACTACGAGTAGATTTTTGATAAACGGGCTTAAATTCTCATGAATGCTTAAATGATATTGCATTTTATCAATTAGAAGAAAAACAAACTAGTTCTTGTTAAATATATCAAAAATATCGAATTAATAGCGAGTTTCCGTTTAATGTTGTTGTAGACAAATGTAAGTATATAGTTAAAGTACGATTCATGAAAGGTTCTTACTTTAAAGTACCTTTAGAAGTGAAATGGTAGCAACACGGCGGAAATTCTTGTATTTTGTTTGGGCTCATGAAATTTTTCAATACAATATAATCCTATTGTTTGACTCTCATTAAAATACTCTTCATTTTGCGCAGAACCCCGCCATTTGTGATCATCTTGAGCGAAACGTACTTTTATAATCGTTTTCATAAAATTTGAACTTTTTTATCATATTTCCCAAACATTTTCTAATGTATTTAGGGATATACTGGGTTAGCGTTATAAGAATAGGTAAACATTAAATATATTTTTTATTTATAACCTTTATTATATTTGCTGTATTCGACGAAAAAAAATTTTTGTATACATTATTCAAATTTATTAAAATTCAAATGTTAAAACCAGCAACTGTGTCAATTTGTTTGAGAACTCAATTAAGATGAGAAATAAAAAAGAGATTGTAGTTAAAGCATACATTATTTATTTCTAAAACAGATCGCCGGATAATCTTGCGCCAGCCACAATACCTTCCCAGGTTTCTTTGCACACTTGTTCAATGTACTGAGGGTTCAAATGAAAACCGTTGGAGCCCCATCCGGGAAGTTCGTAAGTATAACTCAAGGGAATTCCAAGTTGATGAGCGTAGTCTTCAGAAGCGCCTGCTGCCGCATACCCGATGGTCAGAACTGAGTTACCAACCACATATTTGGGGAAATGCGGCAGGGCATTCTTGGCGATAGCATCAACCATACCAACACCGACAACCTGTAGAGCAAAGGCATTGCTGGACAGAGAACCGTCGTGTCCCCAAGGGTAGAGGATCATGCTGCCGAAACTGTGCATGGTGAGGTACAAAGAGATTCTGTTGAGGTTTTCCTTAAGGAGGTCCCTGATGACTCTGGTTTCGATCTCAGAGAAGGCGCGGTTGCCGGCGTAGGTCTGAGAGCAAGGGTTGTTGCTTGTGCCGACGGTGTTCCAGTGGAAATCGTAGTTACGGTTGCCGTCTACTCCGGGGCAGATGCGGCTGGATGGGCTTGAATCAGTGGAACGAGTTTTGCGCCACATGCGGTCCTGTATGGAAGACACAATTTTGTTAGTTTGCCACTCTTACAATTTAGAGAGTATAGATACCCATCAAATGTGTTAATTATGATAAAAATACATTTTAAAAAGCTTATTATCTGCAACTGCGACAGTAGTGAAAATGAAGTCTGCACAATAATACTTTAAAAACAAAAATAATAGGCGTTCAGTTTTCTTAAACAAACAAATATTTTGAGTTTGATGCTGGTTTTGGTAGATATCTAGTCTTTTAGGATTTAAAACCCCTTTACTGGACCGTGGTAGATCTTACTGGAACCAGTTCAGAACAACAGACAGGATCGCTAAAGGAACCCTGATCAAAAGAGGTCACATATGCCAAATATGTTCTACCATTATACTGGTTCGGACTGATATTTTAAAAACGTACAAACATCGAGTACTTACAGAGGTGTGACTGAATTCATAACCATCAGGGTTGGCAACGGGAATCAAGATCCAGTCAAAGCGGTCAAGGAGATCAGGTTCGGTGACGTTCTCCAACAGCTTATGGATAGCCCAGGTCACGGTAGGGGGGGAGATCCACTCCCTAGCGTGGATGCCGCCGTCGATGAAGATGATAGGCTTGCTACTGTCTTGGAAGTTGGTGGTGGAGATCTTGAGCACTTTGATGGGCCTGCCTTCGAAGGAATCGGCTGGAGTGATCAAGGTAGCGCGGTCGGGGAAACGCCTCGCAATGTCTTCGAGGTACTGGTCGAACTAAAACATAAATACAGAAACTTATTTGAAGTAGATTTAATTTTATTGTTTTGCTTTCAATGTTTTCTGATTATACGTTTTTATGCATGAAGGTGTTTGTCTTAGTAATTAAATATTGTGTGTATTTGGATATATTTTATTGAAACAAATGGAATATATTCATTTATTTCTGCTCATACAGACATTATAAATCCAGCTGTTTTAGCATACAGCTTGGTTATAGAAGATTGGCTACACGGGCCCATTGCAGATTGTTGTGAATACTATTCTACGAAAGTAGCCGGGGACCAACAATTTGTTTTAGAAAACATAAGATATTTTCAGTCATCCTTTCGAAAACTTACCATTACAAGGGTTGTTTTACTTGCACTACTGTCAACAAATGCGTTGACTCTCAAATTTGAAAAATAATATTTCAAATTTAAAGGGCAATTTTTTTGTTCTTGATTTCGTCTCTACCCACTTTACCTCTATTTGTGTAAATATTCTTAGTTACTCACCACACTGAGTCGCTGGTAGTTGTTGTAAGGCACCCTGACTCCGCCGTTCCTGGTCATCAACTCGCGGTCTCTTCTGGCGATCATCTCATCTTCAAAGCGGAATGCCCTGAAGAAAGATATTAAGATATAGCAAAACATCAAAATTTTAAAAATAAAACATAATAGGTCTTTGACAGTGGGCCGGTCACGTGTGTCGCAGAACCGAAGGCCGTTGGAGCAGACAAGTTCTGGAGTGAATACCGAGTTTTGGCAAGCGTAGCGTAGGATGCCTTTCGGCCCAATGCACCCACGGCTTGAGGAAGGTCGCTACTAGCGACTGGATAAGAAAAGCCGAGGATCCTTCTGGCACAGTATGGGGAGACCTAAGTCCAGCAAAAGGTTGAAGATAGAAAGAGCGACTTTACTAGGTGGTAGGCTCGATACTGAGTCGTCTAGGTAGGTACCACCGCAGTGCCAGATATCGTCCCGTGAAAAAGAAGTGCTATGCACTTTTGTGTTTCGGGATGAGGGCACTGTAGCTAGTGAAATTACCGGTTATAAGAGACCTAACATCTGTCGTCTCTGGTGTCGGGCGCAGTGCGGCATTGACGAAGAATAATAACTGTCTATCAGTTGTTGTTCTCCTTCAATGCTAATCTGACGTGTTCAGGCGTATCACTCACCATCAGGTAAGCGTGCTGACCGTCCTGTACTTTAACATAAATAAAAAAGCGGTACTTACTGGACGACGTCATCGACATGAACTCTGTACGGTACTCCGTATGAGTCCAATGCCCTGGTGAAAGCAGCCTGAACCTCTGGCTGGACCAGCACTAGACCCTCACGATCGGTTGTGGCGTAGCCAATAAAGTCTAAATCTAGATCATCAGCCAAAGAGCCCACAGCCCTAAGCTGGGCCTCCGTTTGGGGTCCTACATAGTAGGATTCCACCTGTAATACATAAATGTTAAACTGTATTTTGTAATCTGGATGTGTCCATGTATTATACGCATTTTTTACATATAAAAAATATACGTATGTTTGTCCGTAGTTTATTATCCATATTTGCTAAAGCTTAGTTTGGGGCAAGATGGCGCTGTGTGAGAGTCAGTGAAAATTTATTTATTTATTTATCTAACAACTTTGCAAAAGGTATACTATACCTATTTTCAAAGAATTGTACATTCAAATTATAACAAATTAAACAAAAATTAAAAGTTAAGTTAACATTAAGTTACAAAAAGGTTGTCACTACAGTGGGACGTTATGCTGATGATAAGTTATGCAAAAAAATATAAATACTCGTATATACATATATGGAAAAAATCGTACGTACCCAGCATACTGCTCATGTTTTGCGCACGCGCACGCAAAAAATAGAAACAACGCTAACACCTTCATATTTCAACGGGATGTCGCGGATATACTGTTTTTACACATATATATAACATCACTCGGCACAATCTACCCATTGATCTCAGTGATAAGAGATATCAACCTGGTGATAACTGTACACAGTTCGATATTTGTGTGAAGCCGGTATTACATTTTAAACGGTTTTTACACAAATATTCACTGACAATCACACAGCGCCATCTAGCACCAAATTGAGCATGGAGCTTGTACTATGGATAGACAACAACGGATAAACTTACTTATTGGCTTTTTAAAAATACATAGAAAAACCCAAACCGATACCAATAGTTATGTTCATGTGTTTGTAGTGCCCAGGGGTCGAACCTAGAACCGTCTCAACAGTTACGACTTTTGTCCATTATGGACATATTCAAAGGTGCTGCGTGAAGTCGTCCAACCCGCACTGGGCCCGTGGACGACTAAGGCTATACGGGTAGGCTCGTGCCCTCGTGGGGAAGTTTAATGAGCTGATGATGACAATGAGGTCATAATAGACATCAAAGAAATAAAATCTTATCAAATCTGGATTTTGATCATTGAAATAATTAATAAAACCTCATTAATTACGCTATTCATTACTTTTTCCTGATACATATGGCACGTGCATTATTACCTATAATTATTACCTATTCAACTTAATAACTTTATAAGTAGATATTTATTGATAATTCTATACTTGTAATCGAATTACGCAGCATGATGCCAAATTTATTTGATAACGAACTGATAGCTTCCGAATACTTAGGTATTTAACAGGCGTTTACGTAGTAGATTTAACAGAAACAATCAGGATAAAAGTTAAAAAAATACTGACACTAACTATAAAATCATAGTATATAAATGCCATTAACTGTGTAAACAATAAACTGTGTGAAGACATTCATAGTTAAATTGACTATCAATCAAGTACTCGCACAAGGTAGAAATAATTTCTCGTGTATTTTCTTCATGATTCCCCTTTGTGATCTAGTTTCGAAATTTTTATATCGAAGGTCTATATTATTAGAGGGAAAAAGACAAATAATAATCATCACCTTTTATATTTGATTCTCTTTAACCGGGAACAGAACTTGCAAATTTTTCACAACTGCACAAATAAAAATATGCTGTAAACAATAACGGAAAAAATCATGTTTAGTTCATTAACAAACTAAATCTATATACTAATATATAAAGCTGAAGAGTTTGTTTGTTTGTTTGAACGCGCTAATCTCAGGAACTACTGGTTCGATTTGAAAAATTCTTTCAGTGTTAGATAGCTTATTTATCGAGGAAGGCTATAGGCTATATATCATCACGCTACGAGTAATAGAAGCGGAGCAGCAATGAAGAATGTTTCAAAATCGGGGGTATTTTTTCATACTTGGAGCTTCCGCTGCGTACGCTGAGTAAACGGTTAAAGTTACACAAAAGTCATGTATGAGAGTATTGTTCTCCTTTTAAAGGTCTACAAAAAAGTCCGCGAGAGCATATGTCTATCTTTTAAGGTAAGCTCACTATAACATATTTTTGCTAATAAAAATTCTGAAATTGACCCCGAAACCTTTAAAGTTGGAGGGAGGGGAAATCCTATGTATAGTGATAAATGAAAGTACCGTGTTATCCCGAATTTAATGCGAGCGAAGCCGCGGGCAAAAGCTAGTTATTTTATATAACCTACAAAAATCTGAAAAACTATACTTCAAAGTTGCTATGTATTATTTTTTTTAAATGCCCTTTTAATAAACTTAGGAAATAAATGCATAAATATAAATACTAACAGGTCAAACTGAAAACCTTTTTGAAGTCCGTTAATAAAAGAGCGAGTCACAAATTTTCATGCACAGTCGAGGCCTCATTTAGTTTCATGACCTAAATAACTTCTTTAAAAATAATAATAATACACTTAAAAGTACATTACTATGTCGTTCGAAGTTAAATTTAATGATAATAAACTCTTGTTTAGGTAAATATGGAAGGTTATTGAAAGGCGTGAAGTAGGTTAGTGAATTATATATTAGTTTGCCAAGTTTGTTGATAGCTTTCATTTTGATATAAGTATATAATTTCTGTGTCTTCGATTGTGTATGTTAAAAGTTATTTGGAAAGTTAAACCCTTGACGCCTTAAGGAGTCCAATACAATAGATTTTCTATTGGATTTTCGTTTGAATTTCCGGCGTTCAATGGATTAATCGTTGGTACCGTAATGCTTTATGAGATCAGCAGAGCAGAGGATAATATCTGGCGCAAAATGGCGATAAGTCGCCAGAATTTGGCTTGCAATAGGTTGACAAGAGAGAGCGGTTGTATATAGTTACTTTTGTCGATTGGGAGATTTGTACTATGACCCATTACTCTACTACTCTGGTCCAGTGCCCATTGAAAATGAAAATGAAAAGTGTTTATTCAGTTTAGGTCCTTACAGAACACTACCACTGGTTCGGGAGGTAGTTTTCCACTGAGAAGAAACCAGCATGAAACTCAGTAGTTACTCTTTCATTCATTATTATTATCTCAAATTATTAATATCCACTGACAATAACTCAGCGCCATCTAGCTCCAAACTTAGCATTAGCCTGGAATATGGATACTTAACAACGGATAAACATACTTAAATACATTTTCTGTAAATGCAAACATGCAATTTATTTGTACATTTAGTATGTATGTAAATAAATACATATTAAATGTACAAAGAAAACATGTGTGTTTTCTGTGGACAAGTACAGACATGTTCATGCACACTAATCGTTCTACTGCCCGGGAATCGAATTCGGACCCTAGGTGTAATAGCCGACTATTCAACCATTACACCACAGGGGTCGTCAACATTGAGGAATAGTCTTGATGAAGTGCCCCGTGCGCTTTATGTCACGTGACCATCGACGCCATGTCATTTAAATAAACCAGTGTGCTTAATGCCAGCAGGCATTTCACTTCTATGCCCTCGGCCTTATCCAAATATCTATTTATTTATTTATTTTATTCGTACATAGCGTGTCAATTACAGTATACAGTAAGAAACAATAAAGTACAGGCTAGCTTATCTCTTTTAGAGATTTCTTCCAGCAGGCCATTGTGACCAGACAAACAATAGGTAAATGATAAGAGCGGTAGACGCAAACAAACCATGCACTTAATATAAAGCTACAATAAAAATAAACTAAAATACACCAATTAAATAAAATAGGTACATATAGATTACACAATTTAATATTATGAGTATAAAGACCACAAAATATATGTTTATACGCATACAAACATATATATACACACACACACACATACATATATATATATATATAATATATTATATATTATATATATTATATATATATATATATATATATAATATATTATATTTAGAACCGTGCCCGTGCGCTTTGTGTCACGTGACCATCGACGCCATGTCATTTAAATAAACCAGTGTGCTAACTGCCAGCAAGCGTTTCACTTCTATGCCCTCGGCCTTATCCAAATATCTATCAGTTTGTAGGTGAGATTTCGGTACCCTTTGTTCCTACAGGTAAAAGGGTATTTTTACTTTATTCAAAGTAAAACAGTATTTAGCACAGATTTCCCAATACAAGAGATCCCCATCTCTTTCGAGCAGCGTTTAAAGTGCGACAAATGTAAGCTCAACGAGCAGCACGAATATTGAAGAAATCACCGTTTTTTCCAAAATGCCATCCTGTCATTGTAACATGCCATCATCGCAATGAATCAGTAAATTTACCAAGTAATAGAATAACTTTTCACAGGTAAGAACCGAAAAGAAATTGCGACACTGGGACTGCCTACAAACTTGGCGGCTTGTCCAGTCTAATTGTATATTCGGATGTCTGTGGTATTTAGGTATCGCACAACTGATTAAATGGGTTTTTCCATATTACCGCGTCAATTGACCAATTAACAGCGTCACAGATTTGATACAACAATAGATATGATTGCGTTAGATTTTAGTTAGATTAGTATCTAATGTAAGTATGATACATTTTAAAAACATTGATTTTATTTTTTATCTGTTAGAAATAAAAAAGGCGATCAAGATAAGAAATCAAATGCCTACAAAACACATTCGATGTTTTAAAGCTATGTAGGATCAATTGTTATTGTTATGGGACGACCAATGTGGTATAACAGTTAAGACGTCGGCTACTATACCAAGAGTTCCGGGTTCGATCTCGGGCATTACAAACATTTGTGTGCATGACCTGTTTGTATTGTTCTGGGTGTTTTCTATGCATAAGATAATAGGCATTTAGCAGTGATGGGTTTTTTCCATATATTCGCGTCAATTAAATTAATTTACAACGTCATAGGAAAGATTGATACAACAATAGTTTTGATTGCGTTGGATACCGACGACCCATCTAGAGTAATGGTTGAGATGTTGGCTGTTACACCATGGGTTCCGGGTTCGACCCCCGACCAGTACAAACTATTGTGTGCAAGAAAATGTCCGTTTGTATTGGTCTGTGTATTTTCTATGTATTATGTGTATGTATTATTTAATTTAAAATATATTTAAACAATTACACTCAACACTGATAGTTAGTTAGTAGTCAACATATAAAATTGTTAACGCTGACTTTAAAATTCAATATTTACCTTACCTTTATTGCTCATGTTGATAACATCATTATTAGGCATCATCGTGATTAGGTCTTAGTCGTCCATGCGGGCCCAGTGTGAATTGGACGACTTCACGCACAACCTTTAAATATATTCGCAGGCGTGCGCAGGTTTTCTCACGATGTTTTCCTTCACCGTAAGAGCGTCGTATACATACATAAATTTTCGAAAATTCGAAAACACATTGGTACGTGGTGGCATTTGAACCTCAGCCCTCCCGGTAGGAGGGCAACGTCCACACCATTGAGCCACCGACGCTACATGGTTACATGAAGTTCTTAAAATATTAGACATTCCACAACATGACCCTGTTAGGGCATTGCAACGTTTAAACATTAAAAAAGTGTCTTTTTTATTACAAATACAAAAAAATATATTTAAAAAAATATATATGATATATATATTATGTAATGGATAAATAAAAAAATCATTATTAATACCTTAATTTGTATGACTAAACAAGATAATTGTAAATAATTAGCAGGTGATATTAATTGTAAGCAATAATAGCCATAAATGACGCTTATATTTTATCAGTTATACATTGTTTTTTACCAAAAATAGGTTGTAAATTAGAATTAACATATCTTAAGAAACGGGCTGCTTGTCGTCATATGTAAAAATAAGATAACAACAATTTATTTTTAAAACGCCCTGCACCAAATAAAATATTGAGTTTGACTGAAAATATAGTATATTTATAAGGGGAACCTTTTTGCAAACTTAATTTAAAAATAATTTAAGAAATCCTATACCATAGTAGGTATTCACTCTTTTGGAAAGTCTTTACATGAACATGCATTTAGAAAAATTCTCAAAATTTTCCGAAGTCTACAATAATTTAACGTTATCAATCAACCACAATCAACAGAATCGTGATGAATTAATATATTTTACTTAAATACTCTGGAAAAAATGAGTTTTCGACTCTTTAAAAATCCTGGCAGTTTCAACAATCTCCAATAATCTATACTAATATATAAAGCTGAAGAGTTTGTTTGTTTGTTTGTTTGAACGCGCTAATCTCAGGAACTACTAGTTCGATTTGAAAAATTCTTTCAGTGTTAGATAGCTTATTTATCGAGGAAGGCTATAGGCTATATATCATCACGCTACGAGTAATAGAAGCGGAGCAGCAATGAAGAAATCGGGGGTATTTTTTCATACTTAGAGCTTCTGCTGCGTATGCTGCGTAAACGGTTAAAGTTACACAAAAGTCATGTATGAGAGTATTGTTCTGCTTTTAATGGTCTACAAAAAAGTCCGCGACAGCATATGTCTATCTTTTAAGGTTAGCTCACAATAACATATTTTTTGCTAAAAAAATATCTGAAATTGACCCCGAAACCTTCAAAGTTGGAGGGAGGGGAAATCGTATGTATAGTGATAAATGCAAGTACCGTGTTATCCCGAATTTAATGCGAGCGAAGCCGCGGGCAAAAGCTAGTTTCTTATAAAAAAGCTGTGAATTTATATTTTTGTTTTATTTTGTACTTCTTTACTAAGCCCAGTGCTCGGGGTATGAAATTTAATTCGTAATTTTTTGAAGTTTTCGGAATTATCTCATCAGAAAAAAAAGATTTTTTAAAAATTTATGCGTGCAGCAGCTTTAGAGCATAAAGTTATTAAATGTACATAAGATATGATAGAGTTGGCCTAAGAATTCTACCCTTGGGCACTCCAGTCCAGATTTAGACTTAAACGGAGACCCATATTTCGGCCAACACTACCGAAGTAATATTTACGCCTCACAGAACCTTGCGTTGGGTGTAACCATCAAAACTGCCCTTCTCCCTCTACTATATTTCCAACAAGCTGTTTCGGTAATTTTAGTTATCTCACAAAGAAATTTATTTATGAGCATAGTTCTTTCCGTTGCCCGTTGAGTCATTTAAAACTATCGAACCAATCTTGATGTCAGTTTTATATGTGCAGCGTATGTTAGTACACGTAGTCACAAAATTGATTAGTCATGACATATTGCGAAATCATTGATGTGCATTGCCGAATACCGCTCAGCGAAATAAGTATATTCTATCTTCTGACTAGGGCGGGTCATGGTCTGGTACCATATGCATGTTTCCATCAGTAAATATTATTGACCTTTGGCGTCAAGTTAGAAATGCCTTTTTACAATCATTGGTTATTGTACACGAACATTCTTTAGTGTTTTCTAGGTATTTATAAAATAAAGTCGCAAAGTTCGGCACTGTGTGTAATGTATGATTTATTATTTAATTCCAAAGATTCCACTATTCGTATTCTTCATTTCAAACGTAAACCAGTTATTATCTTGGTTTTTCAATAATCCCGAAATGTCGTAGATTAATCTGATATGTTAGATAATAGTTATTGTGGAGGTATAAATATATTTGCTCAACTTGATTGTTTTATTGCATGTTCTTGACTTGAAGCAAGATGGCCAACCTCTGGAAGGGTGTTTTTCTGTTTTGTGCTAGTATCTACGTGGTGTTGGCCAAACATGAAAAATATGATGGGTAATTTTAATGTAGACTTGTCTAAATTTTACTATAGAAGACATCAGAATCTGTTTGGCTTTATATTTCTAATATGACTTTATAAACAAAGTCTGAAGTCTGAACGAGATTTTGAAAAATCCACAATTTCTCTTTAACGATCCAAATTTTTTCAGACATGCATTCTACGCAGTATCAGTTAGCAACGCGCAGGAAGCGCAGTTTGTGAATAGCCTTGAAAACCAAATTCCCATTGATGTGTTCGAGTACGCCACTCCAGAACGATCTGGACAGATCCTGGTACCTGGCAATGTGAGGGGAAGGTTCGAGCGTTTGCTGTCTGCAAAAAATATTTACTACAACATCGAAACAGAAAACATTAGAGAGTAAGTTGGTTCATTTATTTACATTGTTACTGATTGCTTTCTGTATTTCGACGTAATAATAAATATCCACTGACATTCACACAGCGCCATCTAGCCCCAAGTTAAGCGTGAAGCCTGTATTATGGGTACTAATCAACGGATAAACATACTTATATACATTTTTTTAATACATACATTAATATGTATGGGTGTTTTCTTTGTATTTACAAAACAGATATATTCATGCACACAAATGTTTGTACTGCCCGGGGATCGAACCCCTTGGTGTTGCAGTCGACCTCTCAACCGCAACGCCAAATGGGTCGTCAAAATATCTAATTATGGTAATGTATCATAGCTCAATGCAGCCTTCTGAAAGACCATGATTATTATATGTAACTGAATGGAAAAACACATATCCAGTGCATTTTACCTGGCCACCGGACACTCTAAAGCTTTTTGTAGAGCCCGTAAGATAAGTTTTAATTTAAAATTACAAATAACTTAATTACAATAAAAACATCAACTATGTAAACTTAATAGTGCCTTAGTGTATTCCTAGATCACTAAAATTTGTATAATTATTGAACAGTGTCCCAAAAACTAAGAAAAGGGTTTAAATAAATAAAACACGGTTTCTAGTAAAAGTATCGGAATGTGTGATTTCAAAGAAAGTAAGCCGAAACCTAATAGTAATTAAGAAAACTCTTAACATCGTCATACAGAATATACTGATTAGTGACATCTAAAATTTGACTTATGAACTAAATTTGTAAATGTTTTTGAATCTCAAACAATTATGTTTTTGCTATTTATACATTATCCTGGAAACTGTTCACATGTCTAACGAACTAACTGAGAGTAGTGTTGTGTAGTGTCAGCTAGAATATAATGATGTCACCATCTTTGTAACATTAATTAACCTTGTAGAAATTTAATGATATCAATGATTATTTCATCCGCCATATTTTAATCTATCGCCAAAACTACAACGTATTATTTGAATACCTATTAATGTGTGATCAATCTTACTTTATAGATAACGGTCATTAATTTGTCTAAATTCCTAGTTTGATTACGTTATTGATTACTTTACTGTGGGTTTGGTGAATTATGAATAGTGTTATAAATAAATAGCCACTGATATTCACACAGCGCCATCTAGACTCAAGCGTGAAGCCTGTATTATGGGTACTAAACATCGGACATACCAGACCATTACAAACAGACATGTTCATGCACACAAATGTTTGTACTGACCGGTGATCGAACCCGGAACCCTTGGCATTGCAGTCGACCGCAACACCAAATGGGATGGGATAAACAAACGAGGAGATTCATTAATATTCATATAGTTATTATACATGTCATCATCATCATCATCATCAGCTCATTAAACGTCCCCACCGAGGGGCACGAGCCTACCCGTATAGGGTGATTAGGCCTTAGTCGTCCACGCGGGCCCAGTGCGGATTGGACGACTTCACACACAACCTTCAAATCTCTTCGCAGGCGTGCATGAAGGTTTCCTCACGATGTTTTCCTTCACCGTAAGAGCGTCGGATAACGTACATATATTTTTCGAAAATACATTGGTACGTGTCGGGATTTGAACCTCAGCCCTCCCGGTAGGAAGGCGACAGTCCACACCACTGAGCCACCGACGCTCTACATATATATATACATAAATGTGTCTTAGATAAACAATCAACTCTCGCCGAGTAAAAAAACATTACTTACAATAAATATTTGTGATCTTAGCTTTCCTTCACCTTTTCTCCTATGCCGTATGCTGTCGCTGTCTCTCTCTCTCTCTCTCTCTGATTGTATTTTGTATTATCCTATCTTCCATTTAGTTTATGTATATATTTTATTATGTATTAGTTTATTTTATAATTATGTATGTAGTAATGTGTACTTAGTTTATGTACCATTATATGATAAGTTTTTGCACTAGCCCGCTTACCTATTTTTCTTTCACCCAAAGGTTGCCTGGAAGAAATTGCTACGTTAGCAATAAGGCCGCTTACATTGTACTCGTTTTTTTTTTGTTGTTTCTTGTTGTGTTGTATGCTTTTTTCTTATGTGCAATAAAGATTTTTTATCTTATCTTATCTAAAATAAGTAAACACTATTCCGCAATGCTTAAAGACAAAAGTCTTCGAGCAATGCGTCCTACCCGTACTAACATACGCAGCTGAGACATGGACACTGACTGCGGGATTGTTTCATAAGTTCAAAGTCACTCAACGCGCAATGGAGCGAGCTATGCTTGGAGTCTCTCTTAGGGATAAGATCAGAAATGATTTAATCCGTAAGAGAACTAAAGTTACCGATATAGCCCGCCGGATCAGCAAGTTGAAGTGGCAGTGGGCTGGTCACGTATGTCGCAGACCCGATGGCCGTTGGAGCAGACGAGTTCTGGAGTGGAGACCGCGTTTTGGCAAGCGTAGCGTAGGACGCCTTCCGGCCCGATGGACCGACGACTTGCGAAAGGTCGCTGGATGAGAAAAACGGAGGACCGGGATGTCTGGCGCAAAATGGGGGAGACCTATGTCCAGCAGTGGACTGCAATAGGTTGAAGAGAGCACAATCACTAAGCAATATCAACCAAAGTATGTCAGAGTCGGTTGACACATACGTTGACTTATTGTTATATTTATGACTGGAAATCATAAATAGTATCTAGAAAAACCTCTGTTTGTATCCTTGTTACGGCAACACTAATTTTATCCTTTAAATTTACTATTTTGTTTAGATCATTGGAGTTCGAAGAGCAACAACTCAATGCAGCTTTTGCCAGAAGCAACAGGTCCAGCATCGACTTCAACCAAATCCCCAGATTCCAAGCCGTAAGTATTTACATAGGTTTCCATAAGACATAACACGATATGCATTTTCTGGTAAACTATGAGGATATAAGATTGAATCAATGATATTCTGTATATATAAAGGTTGATACTCCATCCGTGCCTCAAAAACGAACCGCCGAAGAGAATACAGTTGTTGACTCTTTGTTAAACTAAATATGCGCTCATTCGAAATGTGTATGTTTGCTGTCGCTTCATTCGGAACAGTTTTTTCGGTTGTTTTGTAAGCATATCACGAATCTATACTTTTTACATCATTGGGTTCAGAGGTCATATAATAAAACGTTCGGAAGGCGAATCTGACCAGCTCGTGTTACATCTGGCCTAATAAATAAACTAACGACGTTCTCAGTGGCGTGCAATCCATGTATGCAAACAAACAGTGTATATATACCCTGTGAATCCAAACAACACGGAAAATCGCCAACATATGAAGTGGTACCCACTTCGCCCATTTTCCTCTACAGCACTTAATTTGACTAAAATTTAAATTTGCGATTAATGTCACTCACTTTGCATACCCTACTCATAATCTTTTTGTTAATTAATGTTACCAACATTAAACCAGAGCTATGGGTGAGCAATGAAAAAAACAAAATAAATAAAAATGTCGTAGATGGAAGTTCATGGGCCTCCCATGAACTTCCATCTACTACATGTTTTTTGATTAGCAGAAGCCATTGAAAAGAAACTTTAAGTTTAAAAAAGAACATCGATTTAAAAAATCAATGCCAATTATGGATAATAAACTTCAATTTTGAAAATGGAACTCTGTTTTAAAATAGGAGACAATTTTGAAATAGAGCAAAGAGTTCGTTTTTATTTATCCTTTTGCTTTAGGTCGATGACTACCTTGTGGGCCTGGCTGCGGCGTACCCTAACCTAGTGTCAGTCGCTTCAGCTGGAAGGAGTTTCCAGGGTCGTGATATGAAATACCTGAAAATCTCAAGCTCCAACTTCCAGGTAAATATCTTCTTTATAAAATTGAGGTATATATCTGGGTCATTTAGGAAAAAATCATCTGTAGAATTACGTTTTGCTTTTGGTAACTTAATATGTATAATGGTATAAAAAACGAAGTATTCATGATTAATAATAGTAGTTTTTAAAGTAGTTCACTATATATTTTTATTGTATAAGAGTACAGGGCGGTCAGGACCCTGACCTATGTTAAGTGATACGCCTGATCATGACAGAGCGGCATTGAAGGAGACCAACAACTGATAGACAGTTATTACTCTCCATCAATGCGCCCGCCGAAACACCTGAATACTTTCCATTCTTTTACCCTGCCTTCTGCCAGTTCACGGAAATAATAGTTAGTTACTTGCAGTACCTTCACTTATTATCATCAAGACTTATTAAGTAAGCTTATGTTAATATTGGACAGGATTTTAATCATATGTGAGTTTAGAACAACGAAAATGTCTTCCCTCGAAGGTATTAATATACCTTTGGAAATTACAAAAATCTCGGTTTAGATTTTTGCTAGGGTAGCGTATAGCCTCCAAAAGCTAAACTGATATTCCCAGCTTGGCAGATCTTCAGAAAATAAATTGTGGTTGATAAAATTGAAACATCAATTTATCTTAACATTTAGGATGCCCGAAAACCCGTGGTCTTCATCATGTCTCTTCTCCACGCCCGCGAGTGGATCACCCTGCCGGCTAGCCTGTACGCGATCGAGAAGCTGGTCGTCGACGTCCAAGAAAGGGACCTTATTGACAGCATCGACTGGATCATCCTGCCCATTGCCAACCCTGATGGTTATGAGTTTACGCACACCAACGTAAGTAATAATAGTATTATTTTACTATTACAACAATATAAGAGTCTACTAAATTGGTCCAGTGCATGAAGAAGGATGCACACCTTTTGGAAGAGGTGACTTCAAAAATTAGTAGGTTGAAGTAGGTAACACACGAGTATGAATATAAGATTAATGATTAAGTACGCTGCGTCGGAGGCTCAATTGTGTGGACTGTTGCCCTCCTACCGGGAGGGCTGAGGTTCAAATCCCGTCAAGTACCAATTTGATTTAGAATTTTCGAAATTATATGTACGTTATCCGACGCTCTTACGGTGAAGGAAAACATCGTGAGGTAACATTCGCACGCGTGCGAAGAGATTCAAAGGCTGTGCGTGAAGTCGTCTAACCTAAAAGGGTAGGCTTGTGCCCTTCGGTGGGAACGTTTAATGAGCTGATTATGTGATTAAATACAGTACAAACTGATCTTGGATTCATAACAATACATATCTTTATTTCAATTCAAATTATCTAGGCAATAGGCACTCACACTTGCCAATATAGTTTGGCTTTTATAGTAATGGGAATATCTTGCTGAAACGCACTGCGCAATCAAAATGCAGAATTTCACCCTATAATAGTAGCCAACAGTTAAAAGTGCCTTCTGAAGTATGATGTAACTTGAAAATACAGAATTTGGTCACCCATTTGATCCATCAGCCCATTGAAATATGTTTTGCTAGTTGCAATACCATGGAGCCTTTATTTATTTTTTCATATTTTCCTCAGACCCGTTTCTGGAGGAAGAACCGCGCTAACGGCTACGCAATCGGCAACATATGCCTTGGCGTCGACCTGAACAGGAACTTCGCCTCATCATGGGGCACAGCGTCCAGCAATAATGTATGCAGTGACACCTTCCACGGCCGCGGTGCTTTCTCCGAACCAGAGACCCAAAATATCAGGGACATCCTCCAAGCTAACTTGAACCGTATTGCCCTCTACATAGACCTGCACAGTTTCGGCAGCATGATCCTCTACGCTTACGGCAACGGGTCCCTCCCGCACAATGTCCTGGCTTTGAACGTGAACGCAGTCGCCCAAGCGCAGGCTATTGACAGAGTCAAGGTTCCTCAAAGACGCAATTACGTTGTTGGAAACATTGTTAATGTTATTGGATACGCTGCTTCGGGAGGTTCCAGCGACTACGCTCAGGCGATTGATATTCCGTTCGCTTACACGTACGAGATGCCAGCTCACCAAGCAACTACCACAGGACTGAACGGTTTCCTTGTAGATCCCGCGTTTATCAGACAAGCGGGTATGGAAACGTGGGAGGGTATCAAGACTGGTGCTAGAATGGCTCGCGATTTGTTCTAATTTGAGTCGGTATATATGCAATTTTTTTATCTCAAATCCTGATTACGATTTAAGGCTTTGTAAATACATTATAAGATTTTATATATCTTTTGACTTTGTTTTCTGTAACCTTTACCCTACTACAGCAATTATGATAAGTGATTTTAATTTTTTAGATTATTCAACTTTCGTTACATTAGATGCAATTTTGTGCTCAGTTCTTAGGAATTTATGAACTAAGTTCTAATTCTATAAAAAAGGTAATCGAACCAAAGAAAAGTTGGAAACTTCGTTCGGGTGATATAAGCTGACACCAAGAAAACTTTAGGCTGCTTCATGCATCGAGTTCCGCAAAAAAGTGAATACGAAATCTAAATGCATACGGTCGTTTTAATGTTTTGGAATTTTGTTTTGTAAAAAGGTACATTTTAATTTATCGATACTCAAAAACCACATCACTCCGGCTTTCAAGAGTTTCTTGCGGCTAGAATAGTAATGCAGAATGCAGGGTAATTTGTGCGCTCAAACTTTTGAATAACGAACAATGCATTGAAATTACTTTTATAAGCTTTACATTCAAACTTATCTGCAGCTTTATTTAACTAGCATACGAAAAAATATATATATTATTATTTTCTCTTATTATTTCATCTGAAACTGAAATCTTGTGAGTTTGTTATAGTTATGTTAAAGATCATCCATTATCAACATAATTATACCTTTTCTTTTAGATTTTCTAAACCTGTGGTCTGTGACGTGGTTTTATGAACTAACAGTAATATTAGTAGCCGCTATTAAAATGCTGACTTCATTTATCCTATCTGCATTTCTTCAGTGGCTTATCAGCTCAAATAACATTTTACAAGAAGACAGCTTACACCGGTGCAAACAGAATCAATCTTTTTTTAGAGTACTATAGCACGATGTTTGGTCCATTATGTACGCTTTTATTCGACTTTTAATTTATGACTTCTAAATCTAGCTACGACCGAAATTCTATGCTCAGCCCTTACGCCGTAAAGGCTGTATTACCACTCATTCCAACAAATTGAATCTGAAAAACAAATAAATGAAAGGTCTTATTTTAAATAAAACGCCGCACAAAACACTTCCAGCAATAAAACCAATTTAAACGTTATTACACTCCAACAAACTCGGAAGACCTTAAAAGTTCGCCTGAAAATCTCGTATTGTTTTTCAGTTCAGGTAAGTAATAAGTAAAGAATTTGCCGGATGCCTCCGCACGTCGGAGAGGGGGAGGGAATATTGCCCCGAGGTAAGACGTGACAGTCTGGACATTAGGGCTGAGAAAACATTTTATCGATATTTACTTTGATAGTGTATTTCTACAAACATCGAAATGACAGACGAAAACATTATTTATGTGGAATAGCTTCAGCTATTTTAAGATTTATAATATCAGCATTTGATAGTTAAATCGTAATTATCATGAATTAACTTTACTAAGAGACAGAAAAAAATAATCCAAAAACGATTAATCGAGTTAAAACAAACAAATTTTAACAAATTAAAATACCAACTTTGACTTTAAAATATTTTCAGCTAGGTAATTTTAATTAAATTTTAAATAATTATTTCATAGTTTTGAAGTCTAAGTGAAACAAGAACTCTGTATGGGTTCATCTTTCGAACCTACTTACCTATTTAATAAAAAAAAATGACTTCGACTAATACATATTTCACAATATCGACACAATACATAGGCACAACACTATTCCATCTTAAAAGGTTGACAGCGTTAGTGTTACCGTCGAACCGGAACGGTTTCGGTTCCGGAATGTCGCGCAGTTCCGCAGAAGGCTACATTTTCGGACTCTGATGTATACACCTGGTGCTTAAGATTCTACTTAAACGTTTAACAATAGACTTGAAACTGTTTTTTTATTGTACAGTTGGCAAACGTGCATACGGTTCACCTGATGGTAAGTGTCACGCGCCCATGAACATTTGCAAGACCTCAGGTCCCAGAAATTTAAAGGTGTGTACGTTCTTTTTTTAAGGAAGTACATTCCACAGTTTGGTCGTACGTGGCAGAAAATGACGACAGAATCGAACTGTTTAATCGAAATTTGTTTAAAGACCTCCAATCATCCAGGTGGTGAGGATGAAATTTGGAGTTCCTCCGAGATGTACGGTGGTGGAACTCAGCCGCAGGAATAAGCCCAAACAATCAATCATGATACATATTTTATTTCATCTGCAAGTAAATTTGATAAGAGCTATTATCGATATAGTAACTTAAAGACTATTACAGCATTTATGTTTGTCTAAGATTTATGTAAACAAACGCCTAGGAAAAAAGACGAAATGCCAAAAAGGTTTCCGTGAAATATTTAGCCTTATTCGTAAGGCTAAATTATTCAAAATTAATAACTATAAAATATTGTTTTAAGAAATCCGATACGACGGATCTCAGATACCAGGCAGTTTTAAGAACGATCTCGTTTATCAGAAACTGTTTACTGAAATTAGAAATATGATTTAGTTGAATAGAAAATTAACTTTTCAAATTTGGCTTTTAAGAATTTCGCAGGTGACGGCGAAAAGACTGGAGTAGATTTTGATTAAAATCAAAAGTTGCGATTTATATTGAATATAAGCTGAATAACCGATTTCAGAGTATTAAATTGTAAATTTACATTTGCAGAAACGGAGACGAAATTCATTTTGGCAATTCTAAGCGATCTTAGTTCTTAGTATTATAAAAAATAGGCAGTCTATCTTAACTGTAATATTTGCTGAATATTTTAGTAAGTTTACAATTTAAATTCAATATTTAGCTATAGAACATAAAAAAAACTAATACCATTTTGATATTTATAAACTTGGGACAGACTGGTCTGCGTGAAATTCATAAGGTACGGTCATGATAAGTCTGTCGAGATGATGGTGATGATGATGTAGTAAATAAACATAATGATGTATTCTTTATATGACTTTTACTTCTAGGGCCTTACAACATATTCCAAAACATATAAAAGTAAAAAAATAAAAAGAACTAATTCATATAAAATTATCTCTTTAAGAGCAATTATGAATAATTTATCTGTATTTGTAAATACCATTTGCAACCACACTAACAGCACTCCAGACATCTTCAGCTACGCTTACAATATTTCCTTCTGGTACCATAACCCCTGAATTCCCGACAGGAATAACATCTATATTAAATGTATACATAACATCTTGATTCCTAGCATAATCGGAACTGGTACCTGATACTCTATCACCGAATGCCAAGAAACCTATATCAGCTGAGTAATTTCCACTCATAGCAGCAACCATGTCCAAACCTAGAAGTAAATGTTGCCTGAACATGCCACTTGCAGCTTGTTCATAATTCCATGGGTATGAAATAAATCCTCCAGAATTTTGCAATGAGAAGTACATGGTGATCCTGTTTCCATATTCTTGAAGAATTGACAGCATGAACTGTGACTCTTCTTCGGAGAAAGAGTTGATGCCGGCGTAGATAGGGCTGCAGGGCGTGCTGTTGGAGTCGGAAACCGACCAGTCGATGTCGAAGTTCCGATTGATGTTCACGCCAGGGCAAATGAAGCCAAGGTTGGTCTTGGTGCTTCGGTTCTTTGTCCATAAGCGAAGCTGTGGGATCGAAATTACGTTTGGCTTTAATTCCTCATTTACGAAAAAGGCAAATTTTATTTTAATTAATTATTTCGTTAAATTTCAACTCAATACAATTTTTTTGGTCACGATATGTTATGGGATTGTCAAATGTTTATTTGCTTAACTGTGATTGATATTAATTATTGCACGTACACGTATTTGAATGATGAAAATATAGTTATGAACATATGACGACTGGTTAGGACCAGATCAAAGATGACCTGGTTAAGGTGGCAGCTAGCAGATGGATGTCAATTGCTAGAGATCGGAACGCGTGCAAAATCATTAGGGGAGGCTTTTTTTCAGCAGTGACCATATTAGACTGTAATGATGATAATGCGTAAGAGTACTTGTAAAATAAGAGTCAACAGACTTCAAGGTCATGCATATCAATTGATGTTGTTCTAGAAATTTTAGGGACAATACTTACATTTGTATGTGTGTATTCATATCCATCAGGGTTGAGAACAGGAATCACGATCCACTCGAAGTCATTCAAAAGTGCACTCTGTTGCAATTCCAGAAGCTTGTCAACTGCATACAGTGACGCTGGAATTGTGACCCATTCCCGCGGGATAATGCCGGCTTCTATTATAGCACAGGTTTCGTAATATTCGCGTTACTTCTGCTAGTAATTCTCAAATAAACCAAAGTTCGGTTTTCTTCGGTTCTCCCAGCTTCAATCACTTGTAAGGATACCGTTGTAGAGTTGATGTATGAGTCTTGTAATCGATATAGGTGGTCCAGGATCTGTAAACAGTGAAGAATTATTGAAATCATCCAGAAGTATTCATTGACGACCCATGTGGTGTTTAAGAAGTCAGCCATTATACCAAGGGTTTCAGGTTCGACCTTTAGCCAGTCCAAACATTTGTGTGCATAAAATGTCTGTTTGTATTGGTTTGATTGTTTCTATGTATTACACGAATGTTTTACAAAGTTATTACTAAGATTATTCCTTAAACTGGGGCTAGATGGCGCTGTGTAAATGCAGGTTATTTATATGTTTATTAATAAATTATAGCGTATCGCCTGACTACTTACATACATTTAGATAAGATACTGAAGACAGCTGTTGATAAGTATGAAATAACTACTGTATGATGCGAATGATTTATTACACATCATTCAGCTCATTAAACGTCCCCACCGAGGGGCACGAGCCTACTCGTATAGGGTGATTAGGCCTTAGTCGTCCACGCGGGCCCAGTGCGGATTGGACGACTTCACACACAACCTTCGAATCTCTTCGCAGGCGTGCATGAAGGTTTCCTCACGATGTTTTCCTTCACCGTAAGAGCGTCGGATAACGTACATATATTTTTCGAAAATTCGAAAATACATTGGAACGTGTCGGGATTTGAACCTCAGCCCTCCCGGTAGGAAGGCGACAGTCCACACCACTGAGCCACCGACGCTTTATGAAATTTATTAATTAATGATTATTATTAAATAAACCTAAATATTTATTTCTTCATCTTTTCAATTAATAAAAAATTGCTCGTTGAATGTAACTATATCTATGTGCGTGACATGCTTTTACTTACATAGATAAATAAATATTCACTGACATTCACCCAGGGCAATCAGCTCAAATTAATAAAGGAGCTTGAAGTTTGAAATAATAAAAGAGCGATTAACATACTTAAAAATTTTTTTAAATATATATATTTTATACATAGAAAACAACTTTCTTACGTAGATAGTTATGTATAAGCGTAGTTACGAGTATAAGCAATTTAATTCATTGATAAATCGCCTTAGCGGAAGATGCTTCTGTTATTCGTGACCTGAACTCAAAATTACATATAACAAAAGTAAAAAATACAAATGATATTTCTACTGGTTTGGAGATGCAACAGAAACGCCAGTGAGGGTTTTGATCATAAGTTTGGAAATTCTTTTTTGTAGTTAATGAAGTATTTTTTATTTCGCTCTATGAAATGAATACATAACTTCCGTTAATAACACTTAACCTGTCATGAGTAATGGCTATATGTTATCTTCCGTATTGAAGTCTCGCCAAGTGTGGAGATCATGTTAAAACGAATTAGTATCTTGGAATGAATACTGACTCCATCAGTGGACTCTACGGACTATTCATAATCTGACTATTAAACGTCCCCACCGAGGGGCACGAACCTACCCGTATAGGGTGATTAGGCCCAGTGCGGGTTGGACGACTTTACGCACAACCTTTGAATCCCTTCGCAGGTGTGCGCAGGTTTCCTCACGATTTATCCCTTCACCGTAAGCGTCGCATAACGTTCATATAATTTCGAAAACACATTGTTACGTGGCGGGATTTGAACCTCAGCCCTCCCGTTAGGAGGGCAACAGTCCACACCACTGAGCTACCGACGCTCTACGGACTATTAAAGAAAAGAAGAAATAAAGCGTTTGCTTCCTAAAATTCTCACCTCGTCGTATCGATAGTACGATGTATAGTCAAATACTCCTTGAGTTATGTTCCTTAATGTTCTGCTCATACCATCATCTTTGTCGTTTATGAATCTGAAAGATCAATCATTATCAATAGCCTATAACATCCCGTTGCATGAAAAAAGGCTTCCCACAAAAAAGGTGCCAGACAAGCCAGATCCGATTTATTTTAAATCGGTACACAAAATCAGGATTTAAGGTTACAGATTGGGACAGGTTACAATAAAAAATGTAATATGGCTGATGACGTGCCATTTTGAATTTGATAGTGATGTAATTAGGGGAAGTTATGTAGCGTAAATATATATTTTTGAAAAGAATTCTGCTTCAATTAATCGGGCCATTTAACGCCCCGATCGGGATGTATCCTCAGATCCCTGAAAATCGGGACGTTCCGCACAAATATGGACACCTGGTAACACTAGGCGTAACCCACCACGCGGGCCCCTTGCGGGTTGGTGAATGTCAACTGACAAAGCTCGTGGAGGACCAAGTTGTTTGGCAGTGGGCGGTTATGTATGTCACAGAACCGATGGCTCGAGCAGACGAGTTCTGGGGTTGATTGCTTAACATAACCCCTCCAGCCTCCAGCCTAAGGCCCTCCAGCCAGATGGACCGATGAGTTACGAAAGGTCGCTGCAGAGGCTGGCTGCGCTGGATGGGGAAAGCGGAGACCATATATCTGGCGCAATGGAAGAGGTATGTCTAGATGTGGACTACAATAGTATGAAGAGAGAGAGATAGGTACTCACTGAAAAACGTCTTCCACAGCAACATCAATTTTCACACCAAACTCCTGCAATTTCTCCTCAAACCAGTTAAAATGAGAAGGCGGTACCATGACCTGCCCAACTCTGCCATGCTTCAAAGATGGCTTGCTCCAGAAATCTATGACGTCACTCTTCAAACTGTTTATCCCTTTCTGCTGCTCCTCCGATTGTAGTTGTATGTTGTAGACTTTGAAGCTGCATTGGAAGTTGATTGTAAATAAGTTTTGGCACGAATTTGAAATTGATTTGAATTAAAGCCGCCGCCAGGAGCGCCGGTGGCTCATCTGGGCTGCTTTCCGATTTGGAGGGCGCAAGTTCAAATCCCATTCCATCCCACGTACGTATGTTTCAATGAAACTCTTAAAGTGAAGGAAAAACATCATCAGGAAACCTGCGCATGCCTGCCAAGGAATTCAAAGGTTGTGCGTGAAGCCGGCCAATCCGCACTGGGACCACTCTTGCGCAAACTATTCAATTAATAAAAAAATATAAGATCATTATCAATTTTCAAGACCTACACGGAGAAAAAAGGGTGACATACAAACGGACAGACATGACGAACTTTAAGGGGTCCGTTTTTGCAATTTAGCTACGGACCCTAAAAAATATACCGGATAACAACATCGTTTCATTCAAATTTTAAACTTAACGCGTTATTGAAAGGGTACAAAATTAAAACACGAGAACACTACTATTTTATTATGACATGGCGAGCGATATGATTCTTGAATGAAAATTCTGCCCACCTGACGCGATGGGTAGAATTTGCCGCGGTCACTTTTTGAGTGATATTGTGCAGATGAACATAACTGTCTAAATAGTAAGTATATTGTTTATCTAAGTGCAACACTTACCCCTTATAATCAACATTGCCATAAGCAAATAAAATATTAACACAAAACACCAAACATAAATATTTCAAATCCATGATGTTGCTTGCCGTGCTTACAAACCTACAATGGATTACGATAAACTTTTATCTTAGTATCGATATGTTTTATCTATATCAAATATTAATACGAGGAGGGATTTGTTATATTTTTGTATGAAGTTGTTTTTATATTATTTAAAAATAAATTGTAGATAGGATTCCACTGCTGAAGAAGGCTAGACTAAGACTTCTTCAGAAACTGTCAGCGTTTCGGCAGGTGAGGTTGGCCAAGATTCCAAAATTTAAGACATTTTGTCGGAATAAGTAACGCTTGCAATTATTGCCTTTTGTTACTCTGTTTCACTTTCTTAAACAACATTTGTTGCAATTTTAATGCTTAAAATGAAATAGGAAACGATTTTGTCTGAATATTTATTTTTGGGAAAGAAAACATGGCTCTGTCTGTATCTCTTTAACCTATCGCAGTCCACTGCTGGATATAGGTCTCCCCCATTTTACGCCAGATCTCCCGGTCTTCCACCAGCGATCTTTCGCAAATCGTCGGTCCATCGGGCCGGAGGGCGTCCTACGCTACGCTTGCCGAGACGCGGTCTCTACTCCAGAACTCGTCTGCTCCAACGGCCATCGGTTCTGCGACGTACGTGACCAGCCCACTGCCACTTCAACTTGCTGAACCGGCGGGCTATGTCGGTAACTTTAGTTCTCTTACATATTAAATTATTTCTGATCTTATCCCTAAACGAGACCTCGATCATAGCTAGCTCCATTGCGAGAAGAGTGAACAATTACTTAAGTCCTTTAACCTTTAATTTAAAATAAGTAATAAACAAGTAACGCCAAAAATATCTTTTAGAAATATTATGGGCACCGATAGTAATTTTTATAATGTTTTGTAGGCAAAGAATAATACAGCCAATCAAAGGGCTATAACACAACTATCTTATCTGTTATAAAAAAGGATTACTAAGAAATTCACGTGGGATAGATAATAAATCTTTATTGATAATATTTTTGGCCGAGGTAACCAGTTATTTCAAAAATTGTACGTTAATAACGTTTAAGTGTAATTAGTATCGTGAAGAAAACCTGGTCACGCCTACAGTGTTTCAAAGGTTGTGAGTGAAGTTGACCAATCCGCACAGGCTCGCGTGGACGACTAAGGCCTATACACCCTTTTTGGGTAGGCACGTGCCCCTCAGTGGGGAAGTATATTGAGCGGATGATAATACTGCATTACGCCCAACACCCGAGACAACAATTGTTAGGTGTCTTATACCCGGTAATTTTACTAGCTACAGTGCCCTCATCTGCGGTCACCAACCCGCCTGCCCAGCGTGGTGACTACGGTCATTAACCCCCCATGCGCAGCGCCAACCAATTTCTGGCGCAAAATGGGAGAGACCTATGTCCAGCAGTGGACTGCAATAGGTTGAAGAGAGAGAGAGAGAGCCTCATCTCGAATCACAAAAGTTCAAAACATTACTATTTCACGGGATGATATGTGGCACTGCGGTGCGTAGGTACCAACCTATCTAGACGACTCAGTACCGAGTCTACCGCCTATTTAATACTGAAGATTTAAAGACCTGAGTTTCATAAACACGAGCGAACCCAGATTCGTAGCTGAACCTTCTGCGATACTTTGAGATTGTGAAGTGTTCCTTTCATTATTCAGAGCTCAAACCTGATGCCCACAGAAGCCCCTTAAAAGCTCGTACCCAGTCGCTTTTCTCCGCAAACATATACTAAGTTACCCTGCAACGCCCTAAGCCAAGGTTCACGTCCAACTCTGGGATACCCTTAGGCTCATTGCATATTTTATTTTGGGCTGAGAGCCACCTGCGCTCGCCAACTGTCCGGTGAAGCTGTGACGTCGACATGCGGCCAACAGCGATAAATTATTCCGAAAAACACCCTTCAAAGTATGTTCATCTTTCTATTCAAACAATCAGAACCTAACTGGAAAATAGCGCATTAACCCTTTCAATGCTAATGATACCTATAAGCGTCAGAAACAATAGATTTTCTTTTGTTTTTGGATTTCTGGCGTTCCAAGGGTTAAGTGACTTTCACCGCGTGTAGTTGCTCTGAATTCGAACGACTCCTAATGAAGTCATCTAAATTTAACCCTCAAACCACTAGTCCACGAAGGCAGTTAACTCTAGCTTTTAATGTAAAACTAACACTTCACATGTTCTGGAATATTCTTGCATAACCTGTTTTATTATTCGCCGGGAGCGACGCTTGATTACAGGCGTCCTTTGAAACTTTGAACGCACGGATGTTTCCCTTTCAACAATGCTTCGTTAAATGTTCATGCGAGTGCCAATTTTGTAACATATATGGAGAATTAAAGGCTTATTATTACATTAACATGTTTTAATACTATTTGTAAGACTAAAAAACAGGATTTTATAACCTGTTTCGTATTTGAAGTTCTTTGAGTATAGAAATTTGCGCGAAACACCGCCCAAGGTAATATTAACAATCGCCTCCAACACCACATCTCCAGAGAGTCAATTTTCTACAGTCTTGCAGTCTTATAGACCAGGTTATAACTGCATTCAGTAAGATTGGAAATCAAGGCATTCCATTAGTCGAACCGTAGTGTTTTTGGTGATTCTCCTGTCCCTTCAATCAGACGCTTTACTGCCGACCTCGTGATGTCACAACGACGTTGTATCTCGTCTTAGCATCCTCCAAAATTAGAAATAGTAGACCGGGCCCAGTGCGGATAAGACGACTTCACACACAACCTTTGAATCTCTTCGCAGGCGTGCGCAGGTTTCCCCACGATGTTTCCCTTCACCGTAAGAGCGTCGGATAACATACATATATTTTTCGAAAATATGAAACACATTGGTACGTGGCGCGAATTAACCTCAGTCCTCTCGGTAGGAGGGCGACAGTTCACACCATTGAGCCACCGACGCTCCCTATTAAGGGAAAGCCCAAAACAAAGACTAGTGCTTTCGGGACGAGCTTAAAGATCTTCCAGATATTAGATCTGGCTAGAAGAGTAAAATCGTCAGCGTACCCCAAATTATTAATAGTACGACCACCCACACGTTCAAGATGTGCATGATATATGCGTCAATACAAACAGTTGCTATTCTTCATCAACTCCGCACTGTGCCCGATATCCGAGAAAACAGAAGTGAGGTCTCTTATACCTGGCAATTTACTAGCTACAGTGCCCTTATCCCGAAACACAAAAGTGCAAAACACTTCTATTCCACGCGACGATATCTGGCACGGTGGTACCTAATTAGACGACTCAGTACCGAGTCTACCAGTTATGAAATAAGTGTTTTGGCGACTTAAATTTATAGCAAGATAAGTGTTTTTGCGACATTTCCATCGCATTGTCTTCAATAAAAGAAATTGAATGCAATAAATCTGCGATATCTTATGCTATCTGTGTTTTACTAATGGGCAGGTGTGCCACATTCAATTTGGTGCAACTTAATAATTCCAACAGTGTAAGACTTGGCCTAGATACTGCAATGCAATCTGGCACACGTAATGTGCGGGTTAGAATGGTCTGAAAATTTAATCATAGAAATATGCTTCAGTAAATTATTAAGTACCTAATGTAATTATCGAATCAAATCAAGCGAAAATTCCTTATTGTATCCAGGATATACTTATAATTCAGTAGGCATATAATTGTATCTATTTATATCAGATTTTTTATTGTAATTTGTATTAAAGCTGTTTAAAATATATATTTCTTTTAAATTTGAATTATGTAATGTGCGGTTGTTGTCCGCGTTTGTTGTTGGTAAGGAAGGCGAAAGAAACGGCGGTTGCTGAACAGATTTAGTATAATTATCACAAAGGTAGGTAAAGTTTACAGAATGCGTATATGCGACAATGGTGACTTTTCGGTTACAAAAGTGGTGGTTGTAATAATAGCGCGAAAAACGAGTCCTAAGCTAATTGACAAGTCCATTGTAAACCAAAGACACACATGTCAGTAGACAACTGTCATTGACAATTTCAGGTGCGTTCACAAATATTATAAAGATATTTTGTTACACGCCACAGTAATATTAAGAATTTTATGTAACATTTTTTATAATATTGATCAACATGTTCATATAAATAACACCTGTGTCCCATGTTTAAGAATGAATAAATGATTTTAAAGGCCTGTACCTTCTTCTTAGTCAAAGATTCAAGCAGACTTCTGTAAGTCTGCTTGTTTACAAGCATGCAAATATAATCATGAATTTAATCAAGGTATTATTATATTAAAAACGATGGATGTCAACTGTTAGAAATCGGAACGCGTGGAAATCATAGTTCCTTCGTTCCTTCATTCAACAGTGAAAATCATCGTCATCAGCTCATTATACGTCCCCACCGAGGGGCTTGAGCCTTCTCTTAAAGGTTGTATAGGTTTTAGTTATCCAAGCGGGCAAACCTTTGAATTTGTTCATTGGTGTGGGTAGGTTTCCTTACGATGTTTTCCCTCACCGTAAAAGTGTCGGATAAACGTTCATTTATAATTTCGAAAAGACAAATGTGAAACGTGGCCGGATTTCAACCTGAACCCTTCAGATCGACATATACACATATTAAGACAACAGTTCACACCCTTGAGCCGCCGACGCTCACCAGTGAAAATGAAGACTGTAACGATGATGATGGTGAAGATAATTACGAGCTGGGGGTTCATTATTTCCAAGCACGAAGTAAAATATAACTCAGTACTTTATTTTCTAACTAACAGAAGTTATACGGAACACTAATGAGCTACACTAATGAAGTTGTAACACTATTTTAAGGTACTGCTATCTCGAAACCGTTTCGCAGGCGTGTAATTTATGACAAACACTTTGGTAATTACCGTGAACATTAGAAGCAGGTCTAGGGTAGAAGAATTAGGCCTAACCTAGCTGCTCAGTGGTTTCGTGGTCACAGCGATTAGTTCAGATCGCTCAAATAGACATGTTTATGCACATAAACGTTTGTACTGCCCGGAGATCGAACCCGGAACCCTTGGTGTAATCGCCCGACGTCTCAACTCCTACACCACATAGGTCTTCTTAAAATATATAGCAGTGGCGTGCGCAGATACTATGAGCAGGGTATGCAAAGTGAGTGACACTAATAGCAAAAACAATAAAATAATTTACATTTTGTAAAATTGAGTGCGATTGATGACAATAGATCGCCTATGGTTTCAAATCTATAGAGGAAAATAAGCGAATAAGTGGGAATAATTGAATATATTGGCGATTTTTCGGGTTGTCTGGACGCACAGGGTTTGCATTGCTTATTTGCATATATGGAGTGCACGCCACTGACATATAGTTAAGCTTTGTCCCGGCTTCATATTAGGATAGTAGACGGCTTAGCGTGTCCTCCGGATCATGGAATCATCTTTATTTTGAAACAATCAGAACCACGCCCGCAATATCCTAACCAAACTAGGATAAATGGTTTCTCCGCGGAATTCGAAGCCACGACCTCCGACTCACGGCCGAACGCTGGGCCCATTAGACAATGCAGGCAATTGCTGTAAGCAGTGGTGAACCCTATATATGCAAATAAGCTTCATACCCTGTGCGTCCAGACACCCGGAAAATCTCCATATACATGGGAATCATTCCCACGTACTCCTTTTCCTCCCATTTTCCTCTACAGATTTGAAATCATAGGCGATCTGCTGTCATCAACAGCACTCAATTTGACAAAAAGATCTTTAACCGACTTCAAAAAGGAGGTTCTCAGTTTGACCTGTTAGTATGTATGTTTGTCCGCGATTATCTCGCGTTTGGCTGAAGCAATTTTGTTGCGGTTTTCGGTAAAGTATTTGTTACATGCAGTAGAAGGTTTAGTGTTTTACTTTTATTATTATTTTGCGATTGGTGTTACTCACATTGTATACTCTACACTCAATCTCTGTGCACGCCACTGGCTGTAAGGATGGTATGATATGCTAAAGTCTACCATCAGCTCTAATGATCCAGACAGAGTACCTCTACAACCATGAAGTTGTTAAATACTTTAAATAACAATTCGTTATACCATCGACCTGTAAGTTTAGGGTTGCCAGACAAACGATACAATTTTAGTACTAAAAAACTTTATAAATTGTAAAACCTTTTAGCGTTGTAAATGGGGAAACGTTGGATTGTCACTTTTTTGTATAATATTTTGTAATTATTTTAAAATTTTGATGGATAGCAACTTATTTCATATTTTTCTCGTTTCTATATAGACACTTAAATTCACTGCTGTACAATTATATTTAAAACTTATGGAGGGACCGTCACTTAAATAAAACCAGTAGATTGTCCTTAGAGATCCATTTATGCAGTCTAAAATCCATTATCACCAGAATTTCTTTTACAGTTTTGGTCTTACATAAAAGTTCATGGACTTGTTCGAGAATATGAACCAATCCAAATGTACAATTCATTTGGGTCAGACTATAAAAAACAATGCATTTGGAACTATATATAAAAGTTAAATTTAGAGGGTATTACCCACAAACATCCGAATATACAATTAGACTGAACAAGCCGCCAAGTTTATAGGCAGTCCCAGTGTCGCAATTTCTTTTCGGTTCTTAGCTGTGAAAAGTTATTATATTTCTTGGTAAATTTACTGATTCATTGCGATGATGGCATGTTACAATTGCACAGGATAGCATTTTGGGAAAAAACGGTAATTTCTTCTAATATTCGTGCGTCTTGACTCGTCTCACAGAGCGTAAACTGGCAGCCAGTGTATGCTCGTTGAGCTTACATTTGTCGCACTTAAAAACGCGGCTTGCCCCATCTCCTGAATTGGGAAATCTGTGGTATTACCATATGATTAACACAAGTTATAAGATTTACCTTATAGCTTACCTTATAAAGTAATGTTATATTATCTGTGCCTTCTAGCGTCATTAAAAGGGTACAAAATCAAAAGTACGAGCACACTACTATGTCTTTACGACATGTAGTGAGCGACGTGATTATGAATGAAAAATTTCGCTAGAAATGTTTATTACCTAAGATTTGCCGCCTTTGTTTCTTACACGACGGCGTTCTGTCAATACATGACATGTCAATCTGACATCTGTTTCAAAAACTTAAGTTACCTCTTACGAAATCAATTGATTTTTTTTATTTTATAGGATTTTTTTCTTTTAGTATCTGGCAACCCTCGAGCTTAATCATTATTGCGGGCCGAGTTGCCTCACTGCGGAGTTTTAATTGCATCGCGGCTCGCTTATTGTTTACCAGTATGCAGGTCTTGCCTTCCTTTGCGGACTTTATTAAGCATACGCTGATGCTTTGTGCCAACGGATGTAATCATGTAAGCATATGCACCCAACACTTTAACACAAAACCACGTGGTAACATGGATGTATAAAAATACGGACGGAGTCTTGCTAATAATAAAGTGTGTCTCAATCGGCCAGATGAAAACCACACCGAAATGAAACCACTGACGCATATAAACGGCAGTTATGGTGGAAAATGAACTTACGATTTGGGTGTTTAAGTCTATAGTCGAATGTGACTTGATTGTGGGAACAAACAGCAAAATACGACCTGGCTTGTATACATTTATTTGCTAAACAAATTTTCATAGTGTAATGTAGCAAAACGATGTATTGTTGGAACGCTTCGATAGGACAGTGGATAAAGTGACTTTATTTATAAAGAAGGGTAGAGGTTGCAGGTTCAAATCCCGCCACGTACCGTTAAGTTACAAACTAGTTTTGTTGACAATGGTTTTGTTTTCATCATTTAGTTGTTTCGCTATAAGATACTAATGTTTCATAAGTAGCGTCGGTAGCTCAATAGTGTGGACTGTTGCCCTCCTACCGGGAGGTCTGAGGTTCAAATTCCACGTACCAATGTATTTTCGAATTTTCGAAATAAATGTACGTTATCTGACGCTCTTACGGTGAAGGAAAACACCGTGGGGAAACCTGCGCACGCCTGCGATGAGATTCAAAAGGTTGTGCGTGAAGTCGGCTAATCTGTACAGGGCCCGAGTGGACGACTATGGCCTATTCACCCATTACGGGTAGGCTCGTGCTCCTTGGTATGGACGCTTCTGAGCTGATGATGATGATTACATAATGCCATCTAGCCCCAAAATAAGAAAAAAGTTCTTACAGTGTCTACCTATAAGGTTACTAAACAATTACTGATAAACAAAGTAGTATACATTTTTGTAAATACATACATATTATACATAGAAACATTTAGACCAACACAAACAGACATGTTCATGCACACAAATGTATGTACTGCTCGGAGATAAAACCCGGAACCCTTGGTGTAAGAGCCGACGTCTCAAACATTACCCCAGATGGGTCGTATATAATTGCTGACTTTCACAACCAAACTTGCTGTTCAAAAACAGATTAAGCAAAGTTAGCAAATCCTTCGTTTGGAAATGTATTAAGATATTTTATAAAATATAATCATCAATACACAAATTTTAAAGTTAAATCATGTCTTTTGAGGAAAGGCTATTACACTGTTGATGATTAAGGATCGAAATGTATGGATAAAGATATGTTAAAAAGCCTGTACTTTGTAAATTGGCGATTAAAAAGAGTAACTACTGAGTTTCATGCCGAAGTCTTCTCAGTAGAACCAACTCTCCGAACCGGTGGTAGATTCAAACTAGTTTTAAAATGTATTATTTATTTGACGATTCAAAAGTGTCTTGTAAAGACTTAATTGAATAAAGAAAATTTTCATTTTTCATTACATTTTCAAATCAGCAGTAAAAAACGATTTACAGCAAGACGAAAAATAATAATCAGTACCCTTACTGAGAATAATTAAAGGTCCGATGCAGGTGTATATTTAACTAACGAGCATACAGTCTAGAGATTAAACAATTAACGTTTGAACAAGTTGGAGTTTCTAAAGAAAACAATTTTAGTTTTGTACTTCAATGTTACCTTATTTACACCGACGCGTCGGATGATTGTATTCTTTAAATTAATGGTCTTGTCTGGGTGTTTTGTATACATTTTATATTATATAATAATAATCTTTATTTCCATAGAGACAAACATACACTAGTAGATGTAGCGACTCTGCACCAAGAAGATTGCTTGGATTGCAGGAGTCAATTACACAGTTACCATAAAAAGTATAGGTATGTATATGTTAAATTTGCAGTTAAAGACACTCGTTTAGTCTGAAAATTGTGTTCATGTGCCAATTCGAACGAAGTACCTCAGAAAACCGATGTGTAACGATGCACGTGCTATGTTTCATCGAGTAAGTAAGGTTCCCAGAGCCACAAAGTGCAAGGTTAGCAACGCACTCGTAGTTCCTTCGGAGTAACGATTGTACATGGATGGCAATATCTTTTCATCATCATCCTCATCGCAGCATAAAAAAATATACATTTCCTATAGTATCTTAGATCTTCATCTTAGACGGCACCTGACACTTCATATTACGGAAGCAACGCATTCTGTATTAGGACCGAAACACGTTTAATAACTTATTAACGGAATATCATGACCTTAATTTTTGCACCAATCCAAATTTGTTGAAATATAAATATTATTTTTTTTTTTGGGGAAAACTATAAAAGTGTTAAGAAATTTATATAGCTATTTGTGTATACTGTAAATTTTCAAAATAAAATAAAATAATAATGTTTACATCCCTCTGCTGCCCGCTATCATAACCAGATCGTCAGTCCATCGGGTTGGGGGTCGGCCTACACTGCATTTCTCGTTACATGGATGCCAATTGGTATGCAAATTAGCAGATGAATCATTTGCATACCAATGAAACAATAACGCGAATGTTCTTCCTTTCATGGCAACGCAACGGTGTAAACGAGGAATGATTTTATTCCGAACTCGTTCCTTACTTCCTTCTTGTGAAACGACATATTCATATTTAAATTTATGGCGAAACTTGGAATAGTTAAGGCTAGTGGAGCAATATAAGTTCTCGGCTCATTGTTCTAGTTTGAAAGTCCATACTTTTAAGGTCCCAAGTTTATCGTTTTGTTGTTGGCAATACCGTTATAAATATTATTTGCTGTAAAAGTTTTGCACCGTTATCATTTATGTTGGAATAGTAAATGATTGTAATTATTGTACGCCTTACTTATGCTATATTATTATTATTATTTATGTTATAAGTGTACAGGACGCTCTGGACGCTCACCTGATGGTGAGTGATACGCCTGACCATGACAGAGCGGCATTGAAGGAGACTGATACTGATAGACAGTTATTATCCTCCATCAATGCCGCACTGCGCCCGTCACCCGAGACAACAGATGTTAGGTCTCTTATACCCGGTAATTTCACTAACTACAGAGCCCTCATCCCGAAACACAAATGCATAACACTCCTGTTTCACGAAATGATATCTGGCACTGCGGTGGTACCTACCTAGACGACTCAGTACCGAGTCTCCCACCTAGTAACCATAGTATTATAACCATAGTAAAGTATAACCCTTTACATGCATGAATATATATATATATATATGTTTACATTGGTTGGTTCCAAAATCTCCACGCTTGGTGGGCGAGTTATAATAGCAAAACCTGTGTAGGGTTAGGTTATTCTGATTTTTTTTTATTAAAAAAAAATGTTTACCAGTGATAACTACTTAATTATTTTATGTTATTTTTGTGATTAAGATAGATATTATTTTGTGTGACGTCATTTATTCACTGGGTTCCGTCAGAATATCGGCGCTATTGCGATGCTTATCTTTATAGCGTCGTAATGGCTTAAGCTGAGGCGGAACCCTTTGACCTTTGTTATGCTATGTTATTTTTTAAAAATAAGAGCATATTTTTTTTCTGTAAAATTTTATATTTTGTTTTGTGATTTTAAAGGTCAATAAATGGTTTTTCTTTCTTTCTTCTTTCTAAGCCGCCTCTTGCGGCATCCAAGAGAAAAGCTGATGTGATAACAATTGTAACCTTATATGCCGTGATCACAGGTCTTGAATAATGAATAAATAGTTTGGGTATTTGACTTAATATTATTTTATTATTATCATATTATCGACGATTAACTTTAAACATAGGTGTTAAAAGTTCATTAAGCCTAACCAAAAAGCATTTAAGGTCTTACAAGTACTTATACTACTAAGGGTTCCGGGTTTGATCCCCGGGCTGTACAAAAAATTGTGTGCATGAACACGTTTGTCATGTCTGTTTGTATTGGTCTGGGTGTTTTCTTTACAAAAAATATATCAGTTTGTTTAGTATGAATATTACAGGCTCAATGCTTAGTTTGGGGCTTGATGGCGCTGTGTAAATACCAGGAAATTTCCATATATTTAATAAACTTTTACAAACTCACCATTTCGGCTTTAAAAATAATTTAAACAGCTTTGTTTCATTAAAAACGATTGCATAATTTATGTTCCCCTCGTACACCTTATCGGTTTTTAATAAAATGGTAATTTACCTTATCTTTACAGATTTAATTTCATCCGCAGATAATGCAGGTGCGTATGAGTCAGTGATGATAAAATTAAAAATCATCATAGTATATGTATGTATGTTAGCAAAATGTATTTAACTGTATTTCCTGTAATAATGCAGGTTGTATTGTTAAATAAATTTAGCTACTGGTGTTACTAATATTAAAGGCGCAGGAGGCCTCTTAGTGGAATCATCCATCGTCAGTCGTGGATATTATGAGCGAAGGTGTTAATAAAAATGTTGTTAATATCAACATTACTGTAATTGCTAATCGGTTCACAAAAATATTGCTTTTATCATCTAGGTGGATACTTCTTCATTGAATTACGATTACATAATTTGACATTTTTTTTACATAATTTTAGCGACTCGTTGCTCACGTATTGTACCGGCCATAGATAAGCGTAGCGCGCTAATTCTAAGTCTATGGTACCGGCGGCCGCTCGTTCATAAGTTCTCCCCAAATCGCCGCTGTACTTCAAAAACCAACGCTTCGCTAGAGTGATAGCTGCCCGGCTCTCTTATTCTGAATTCTGATGTTTGGTGTCAATGCCCAATGACAGCACAAGGAGGTTTTAACAACGCGTCCTCATATTTATGTTATCTGTGTCAATATTATAAAAACAAAAGTTACAGTGTATGTTTGTTACCAAGCAAAAATTATTAATGGATTTTGATGAAACTTAACATATAGATTACATATCAATATTTGCATATATCAAACTTATCAATGGTCTAATGTGCTAAGCGTTGGACCAGACGGATGTCAATTAAAGATCGGTCTGAGTGGAAATCATAAAGGGAGGCTTTTGATCAGCAGTGGACATATTAAATAGGCTGTAATAATTGCCGGATCAGCAAGTTGAAGTGGCAGTGGGCTGGTCACGTACGTCGCAGAACCGATGGCCGTTGGAGCAGACGAGTTCTGGAGTGGAGACCGCGTCTTGGCAAGCGTAGCGTAAGACGCCCCGGCCCGATGGACCGACGACTTGCGAAAGGTCGCTGGTGGAAGCTGGATAAGAAAGGCGGAGGACCGGGATGTCTGGCGCAAAATGGGGGAGACCTATGTCCAGCAGTGGACTGCAATAGGTTGAAGAGAATAATGATGATGATGCTGAAAAGGCCTTTAACAACCAGTGTCATATTATAGACCAAAAACTATGATTGCACCATCGATAGTCTAAAAAATGAAGAGTCTGCTCCAGTCTAATTAAGAAATCCTAATTACTAATCAGGTCATTTAATAGACTAGCAGAGCATTAATAAAGTATCCCTACATGGCACTTAATTTAAAGCAAAGATAAACTATGACAAAAATTTTGAAAGCCTTGAATTTGCTAAGCGTTGGATTTTGGAACCAAAGATTCCAACCCCCAACCCAAAACCTGCAGGGAGACCCCATAGTGAAAGCCGCTTTGTGAGAAATTTCCTAGAGCTGTTAAGATATTTCAAACTAAATAACCTCATTGTCCAAAAACAAATATGGTTCGGTGATTCGGAGGGCACATAAGCTTCCTCGCTGATAGTAATCGGTTAGGGTCTGGACGTTAGCGCAGACGAGTTCTGCAGTGGAGACCGCGTTTTTGCAAGCGTAGCGTAGGACCGATGACTTTTGCGAAAGGTCGCTGGTGGAGGCTGGATGAGGAAAGCGGAGGACAGTGATATCTGCCACAAAATGGGGGAGACCTATGTCCAGTAGCGGACTGCGATAGGTTGAAAAGAGAGAGAAGGTCCTTTAAGAGGTTAGGTGTAATGAGAGAGAGTTCTTACCCGTTTTGTCCTTAAGCCGGCTCAATAGTAACCGAGGAAAGAGTATAATGGTTATATGGTAGAGTGGGGCTTCCTTGAGCAGTTAAAAGTACTTTACTGCGGGGTTCCACCTCAGACCTTGGAGCACCTGCTTTCATGTCCCCTGTGTCCATCTGTATGCTCTATGCAGGACTTGAAAGTAGCGTCGGATAGCGCTATAGCTGTGACCAGGTTTTGGGATATCTGAACTGTTGACTCGAAGAAGAGTATAATGGTACACTGTATAAAAAATAACTGCACTGTACATTACAAAATAAACAATAATATGAAATTTGCTTATTTTATCAATTCTTTATTTGATGTCGCGTAGTCTGTGAAGTCAGTGATTCAAATTTACCGTCTAGAAAGTTGAACGCCACAAATTGTTTGACTTGAAACGATTTGAATTGTAAAATCTAGTAAAAATACCGAGCAATTGCATCCACAGTTAAATTAGCTTCACGGCGTTGAATAGAAAGCACTGTCTTTGTTCCGAACCAAAATAATTATTAGAATGTACAAAAAGAGCTACGTTAAAGTTTCGAGTTGGCAATTCCGAAGTTGCTTGTTTCGTTTTTTACTCTTGCCAGCTCAATTCTTTGCATAGATAGTGTGTGGTCCAATTCATAAGATAAATATCTTTTTGTATGTTGGTTTTCACTTTAGAAGCATTTTGCCTCAACAACAGAAATGACAACTTTGTTTATTTATAATTTTTACAATAAAAAAAATAAAAGGTTACTTCAATATGTTTTATCAAATTCCGTTCAAAATTATTAAGGTTTCGTTTCGTGTGACGGGATTTAAAAAAAACTTAAATAAATTATCAAACTAAAACAATATATTTTCGTATTAAAAATAATTGTATTTTTTTTTAGTATGGGAAATCTCAAGCAGTGGACTATTAAGAAAGTTGACAAGCCCTATCTAGAAATAGTCCAACAATTTTCATATTTTAAGTTCTAACTGGCAGTGGTCAGCTTTGTATGAGTATTCAATTTTTGTCAAATTCTAAATACCCTTACCAAACATCCAAATTTATGGGAAAATATAATGTAGCCTTCGTCATTCGAGGGTAGTGCAACTTTCCAACAATCTATGAATGAATTTGAATGAATCAATCAAGTGAAACAATCTTTGAATGGACCCTGTAGTTTAGGAGTCTATTCAATGTAAACAAACAGTCACCCAATTTTGCCTCTATTTAATATTATTATTGAAGTCTCTAGACTGATGACAATTGAAAAATTGTATTGTCACACATTTTGCCAAATTTTCAATAGCACAGTTTTCCAATTTATCATAATTAACATCATCAATTCATTATATGTCCCCACCGAGGAGCATGAGCCTATCTGTAAATAGTCTTAGTCGTCCACGCGGGCTCAGTGCGGATAAGCCAACTTCACGTACAAACTTGAGATTCTTCGTAAGTGTGCGCAGATTACCTCCCGATGTTTTCCTTCACCGTAAAAGTGTCGAATAAACGTACATATAATTTCGAAAATACATTAGTCCCATACATTTATCCCCCCACATAGGATTTGAACCTGCACCCTCTAGATCGGAAGGTAAAAGTCCACACCACAGAGCCACCGATGCTCACAATATCGGATGTGAAGACTTAAATAATAAACTAAAATCAGTATTCATATTCATATTTCCTTTATTGCTCATGTTGGTTACATAAAGTTCTTAAATTGGTAAAATATACATTCTGCAACATGACCCTGTCAGGGCATTACAATATTTAAACATTTAATAAACAAATTACATGTTTTTAATCATTTAAACTTAATTTCTATAATAATACGCCATCACAACAATTCGTTACTTAAATCAAATTAAATAAAATAATCAATTAATTTATTAAAATACATAATATAATACAATTAAATTAAATTAGGAAACACACAACAACAAAAAAAAAACAATTAAATAAATTTTATATTCTGGTGCCAAAATATTCTTTCAAAGTATAAAAACACTTATTAATTAATATTTTTATTCGGCATAAACTGAAGCGGGGGCGGGTAAATACTTCACAAATCGCTTCCGCTTATATAACACGCCATGTACAAACGCTGAATCAAGTCTCAGCAACAGGATGTGCGAGTTGTGTAAAATGGCCGTGTTTCCGTTACAGTAATGGCGGCCCGGGGCGGAATGTGGGGGGTTGTCGTTGTCTCGAGGAGCTTGTTTATGGTTTCAGATGGATACAGATTCTAGAGAACTCGAATATACCACTGCTACGGCCTAGTGCATCCGGGTTCGATCCCCGGGCAGTACAAAGTACAAACATTTGTGTGTATGGACATGTCTGTTTTTATTGGTCTGGGTATTTTCTATATATAATATTTAAAAAAAGTATATAATATATAAGTATGTTTATCCGTTGTTCAGTATCTATATTAGAGGGTTAGGCTTAGTTTGGGGCTAGATGGCGCTGTATGAATGTCAGTGGAATTTTAATTTAATAACAATTTGATTGCAAGCACAGGATTTATTTCAAAGGCATTTCATATAAGCCTTAAGATTTATGAAGTTAATATAATATAAATAGAACTTTGTCAATATTACTGAATATGATGTATAATTTACGATTAATTTGCTTCATCATCATCATTACAACCTAGAAAGTCCACTGCTGAACGAAGGCCTCCCCTAATGATTTCCACGCGGACCGATCCCTTGCAGTTGACATCCATCTGCTACCTGCCACCTTAACCAATCATCAGACCATCTGGTTGGGGGTCGGCCTACGCTTCGTTTTCCGTTACGCGGACGCCATTCGAGAACCTTTACGCCCCATCGGCCATCGGTTCTACGCACTATGTGCCCTGCCCACTGCCACTTCAAGTTGCTTATCCTGTGGGCTATGTCGGTCACTCTAGTTCTCCTACGGATATCCGTGTTCCGGATCTTAATTTGCTTAGTCCTTGGCAAACAAATCATTAATATAATATATTTATATATTGCATAAATTCCTTATTTCCTTTCTTGACCTCTGACTGACTTCCTTTACCGGTTCCTTACCCTTAATGAAGGATTGCTTGTAGAGATAAGGCTGTCTTTGCCTGTTGAATGGTTTTCATGTTTTTGTGTGTACGTGTATACTTTGTAAACATTTATTAAATTTCTTCATCATTGCGATTGGCTTCACGCTTAGCCAAAAACACTATAGATATACTACTAGTTGATATATATAGATATATTACTAGGTGGTAGACTCGATACTGAGTCGTCTAGGTAGGTACCACCGCAGTGCCAGATATCATCCCGTGAAACAGGAGTGTTATGCACTTTTGTGTTTCGGGATGAGGGCACTGTAGCTAGTGAAATTCCCGGTATAAGAGACCCAACATCTGGTCTCGGGTGACGGGCCAGTGCGACATTGATGGAGGATAATAACTGTCTATCAGTTTGTCTCCTTTAATGCCGCTCTGTCATGGTCTGGCGTATCACTTACCATCAGTGAGCGTCCAGACCTCCTGTACACTTATAACATTAAAAAAAAAAATCTTTATCTTAGTATAGTATTGTTAATACTCAACAATCCATATCAAACAAAACAATCCATGGGCATAGTGAGCTACGGCCTAATACTCCATAACTATTGGCCGATGAGGCGGAAAGGTTCTCGAGTGGCGACGATGTAACGGAAAACGAAGCGTAGGCCGACCCCCTACCAGATGGACGGATGACCTGGTTAAGGTGGGGGGTACCAGATGGATGTCAATTGCAAGAGATCGGTCTGAGTGGAAATCATAAAGGGAGGCTTTTGATCAGCAATGGACATATTAAATAGGCTGTAATAATTGCCGGATCAGCAAGTTGAAGTGGCAGTGGGCTGGTCACGTACGTCGCAGAACCGATGGCCGTTGGAGCAGACGAGTTCTGGAGTGGAGACCGCGTCTTGGCAAGCGTAGCGTAGGACGCCCTCCGGCCCGATGGACCAACGACTTGCAAAAGGTCGTTGGTGGAAGCTGGATAAGAAAGGCGGAGGACCGGGATGTCTGGCGCAAAATGGGGGAGACCTATGTCCAGCAGTGGACTGCAATAGGTTCAAGAGAATAATGATGATGATGCTGAAAAGGCCTTTGACAACCAGTGTCATATTATAGACCAAAAATAGAGAATAAAATATAAATATGATTGCACCATCGATAGTCTAAAAATGAAGAGTCTACTCTAGCCTAATTAACAAATCCTAATGACTACTAATCAGGTCATTTAATAGACTAGCAGAGCATTAATAAAGTATCCCTACATGGCACTTAATTTAAAGCAAAGATAAACTATGACAAAAATTTTGAAAGCCTTGAATTTTGTCTAGTGCCAATTTTAAAATTTGATATTTACGAATTTGAATTTTTGTTCGATAATTATAATTTTTTTAATTAAAGAACAGGCATGATGATTTTTTTATCGTATGGTATCGATGTACCTCTTAAAATATATATATATCGTCCAAGCCGTGTCCGGCTACGGCGACTCCTATGTGTCTAACCCAGGTCGTTGTTGTGATAGGCTCTAATGTGGCTCTCTTAATAATAGAAACGTTGGTAAATTACCGTTAATATTAAAACTCACAGAGAGAAAGTCCATAATGAGAAAGTCCATAATGTGTTTTTAGAATTATTAAATAAATAAATATCCACTGACATTCACACAGCGCTATCTAGCCCCAAGTTAAGCGTGAAGCCTGTATAGGTACTATACAACGGATAAACATACTTATATATATATTTTTTTTTGTAAATACATACATGATATACATAGAAAACACAGATGAATACAAACAGAAATTTTCATGCATACAAATGTTTGTATTGCCTGGGGATCGAACCCTTGATGTACGAGCCGACGTCTCAACTATTACACCAAATTGGTTGTCAAATTACATTCTTAACGAATTAATTATTTCACACTATCACAGCTATGACTTTTAAAATAAAATGTTGAACTTAGGCCTCCATGTATAACTTTCATCACCAAGTGATTAATTTATTATTTGTGAATTCTCGTACAAAAAAGGGGATTATATTCCTTTGATTACACAAGTTTCAGTCTCAAAGCCACGTTTGAGCCGCTCCGGCAACAATGTACAATCCGTACTAATATTATACATGTGAAAGTGTATCTGTTTGTCCGTCGTTCATGACAAAACAGGAAGAAAAATAGACGTGATTTATTAAGTAGAATTTTTTAAGGAATGGGTAGTGACAGAGCTTATATTTTGTTTAATTCCCACTCCCCACTTGCCTTAAATGGAGGGTGGAAGTTTTTATAGAGCATTCCGCAATTTTCAAGGTAGATAGTTTAATATTGGTATGCGGACTATGTCATTTATAAAAAAAACTAGTATCATATTCTCCCCAAACCTTTAAAATAGGGGCAAAACATTTAAATGGGATTTTTCGTAATTATCAAAATAGGACGCTATAAAGGGATGGAATGACGTATATTATCATCTACAGTAGCGTAAAAAATAGTCTGTTTTGGTTACCATAAAACGGGAACCGTATCACCCCGAATTCGGAAGCAAAGCCGCGGGCACAAGCTAGTACGATATAAGACACAAATTGGCGAGAGCGCGTGCACTCGAGCTATTTCCAAGCTTCTGAGGCAAAGGAAGACGAGTGGCTTTTGTCTACTTTTGTTACTATTGACAACACATTTTTCATTATGTCCATGTGTGGTATGAGTCTTAGTGGCGTCTTAGGGGTTGTGTGGGGAGGTTTGTTTGTGGAGTTCCTAGTGGTTATGATAAAACAATTATTTTGGCTTTTATAGGTACATAAAAGCGAATCATAACTATACCAAACAATGGGTCAGCTATTTTTAATCGATAGACATATGTGCGATGAATGGAAATCGACTGAACGATTGTGCGAATAGAGTTTTGTTCTAAATAACTTTTTGTCGGCAAACGCTGCTTCAACTGAATGATTGTCCGAATATTTATTATTATTCGATGTTCTGTTCTTTCGGTCATAAATTCAAAGTAGTTTGGTATGCGAATCGTTTGGTAGGTCTTCAGAAAAACCACAACTTTTAATCAAGTGGGTATTTTTTTACCTAATCCATATTAACATAAAATATATGGAAAAAGTTAATGACGTATTATTATTTTTCACTCCAATTAGAAAAAGCGTTTCAACAATTAAATTACTATACAATTGTTTTATAAATCCTCAAAATTCACGGGCCAAATGGTGACCCGGTCTTTTGGAAGACATAATATGTGCCCCTTTTGAATGTTTAATATTTATTAGTTTAGTATTACCTATACATCGTCAGGACGCCCACGTGATAGTAAATGATACACCTGACCATGACAGAGGGGCATGGAATGAGTCCAACAACCGAAAGACAGTCATTATTCTCCATCAATGCTGCACTGCGCCCGTCACCTGAGACAGCAGATGTTAGGTGTCTTATGCCACCTACCTCTCCTGCCAATTAGAAAACAACAGAACGGAACAAAGCATCCGCTTAATAAGTGCTTCATCATCAGCTCATTAAACGTCTCCACCGACACGAGCCTACCCGTACGCGGGTGTATAGGCCTTAGTCGTCCACGCGGCCCAGTGCGGATTGGACGACTTCACAATCTTCGCAGGCGGGCGCAGATTTCCCCACGATGTTTTCCGTCACCGTAAATGCGTCGGATAACGTACATAATTTTTCGCAAATTCGAAAATACATTGGCACGCGGCGGGATTTGAACCTCAGCTCTTCCGGTAGGAGGGCGATAGCCCACACCATTGCGCCACCGACACTCTCACAAATAAGTGCTTGTCTCAGTAAAAAATAAATAAACATTAGTATGTTAAAGTCTATACCCACTTTAGGTCCTCAGAGAACACAATGATATAATATTATTATGAATGTCATATGTGTGTTTAACTCTCCAATATATTGGTGATAAAATATGGAATTATAACTGCTTCCAATTAAAATAATAATAAAGAGTACGATAATGGACAAACTTAGAAACAAAGCAAGAACTAAGAAAAAATATGCAAAGAGAACAACATGTCCATGAACTCATTTGAATCTTTCTGATACTTTACTCGTAATAAGCAATTTTATTTTAAAACTAGCTTTAGCTGCGACTTCGTCCGCATGGAATAGTTACATTGGCCTAACGCTCTCTTTTACCCGCTACTTCGTTTATATAGGTGAGTGAAAACTGCGATATCTCATAAGATATTCATTTCAATTGATTGATGTAAAGAGCAATTTTGTTGAAAATGAAATACTTTTTATAAATAAAGTATTTATTTAGATAAGGATTGATATCATATTTATGAAAATAGCTTCACAAAATGATGCAATATTTTAGAAATTTTTTAGAAAAAATATGTTATAGGAGCTAACCTTAAAAGATAACAGATAGACATATGCTGTCGCGGACTTTTTGTAGACCTTTAAAAGGGTAACAATACTCTCAACATGACTTTTGCGAAACTTTAACCGTTTACGCAGCGTACGCAGCGGAATCTCCAAGTAAAAAATTTCCCCCCGGATTTTGATACATTCTTCATTGCTGCTCCGCTTTATTGCTTGTAGCGTGATATATATAACCTATAGCCTTCCTCGATAAATGAACTATCTAACACTGAAAGATTTTTTCAAATCGGACCAGTAGTTCCTGAGATTAGCGCGTTCAAACAAACAAACTCTTCAGCTTTATAATATTAGTATAGATTTACAATCCTGTTCCTTTACATATTTTTCCTAACGCGACTCCATCTTTTTCTTCGCACTGAAAAGGCTTACGCAATAAGGAAAACAAATCTCCAAGTGCAATGCAATATTGGAAATCAACAAATCTTGTGTCACATACGCAGGTCATCCGTCACTGTATCAGTCACTGTTCCGTATTTAAATTACAGTCACAGATACCTGTATCAAGTGAATGATGCGCTCTGTGATGTATACTCCCGCGTGGCTCTAACGATATCTTCGAGTTTATTTATTTTTATATACAGGCTGATTATTTTTAAGGTGTAAGGAAAAATTATATTATATTAAAATATTTACATTAGTAGCTACACTAAATAATCAATATAAAATTTTATTATTACTTTCCCCTAAGACGCCTTTAGGCTCGTTGCATGAACTTTTAAGGGTCATTTGCGCTCAGTGTTCTACCTCAGTTTTCAAAAAAGGGCTAGAATGAGCATCAAAAGATTTTATGTTCTAAAAATTTAGAAATTATTATATCATGATGCCGTTTTCCTTAGAGCGTCTAAAAAATATTATTAGTACGATGAAATAGCAAAGTACTGTTACCATGTCGAAAACTTCATAATTNGCTCGTTGCATGAACTTTTAAGGGTCATTTGCGCTCAGTGTTCTACCTCAGTTTTCAAAAAAGGGCTAGAATGAGCATCAAAAGATTTTATGTTCTAAAAATTTAGAAATTATTATATCATGATGCCGTTTTCCTTAGAGCGTCTAAAAAATATCATTATGAACGATGAAATAGCAAAAGTACTTGTTACCATGTCGAAAACTTTATAATTTGGTAATATTTTTAAGACAGTGAAAATGAGATTGCTCTTTTCGGGCTAAATCGTTAAAAAAGGAGTCCACCTATACTAGCATGTGCTAGATTTAGCTACATAAGGGCTAAGGTAGCAACACTGTTTGCGCTCATCACTGGCCCTGTAAAGCTGTGAAGGTCACCTGTGACCAACAGCGAAAATTCCATTAAAAAAGACATATACTTAATACAGTCATAAAATATCCACTGCCGAGCACAGGGTTTCCTAAATGATTTTGGTATTGGTGGAAGTTTGTACTGCACGGAAAGAAACCTTTTTTATGTGATAACCGGGTATAAGAGACCTAACATCTGTTGTCTCCGGTGACGGGCGCAGTGCTGCATTGATGAAGAATAATAACTGTCTATTTATTTGTTGGTCTCTAACAATGCCGCTCTGTATTGGTCAGGCGTATCATTTAATAAAGTAAGCGTTCTCACCGTTCTGTACACTTTTTAACATAAAAATGAAATTGGTGTACTTCTCATCAAATATTTTTTTAACAAATTTAACTTATATCATTTAATTGCAGCCTTTCCAGATTAAAAGAGAAAAAGAGAAGGGACAGGGAAATCGGGGCGTAGTATTCAAAGGTGCATGGGTGGGGAGGTGACTACCTTTTTATGTAAGTAAGGTTGAAACGACTTAATATGCATTCCTAATCACGGTGGGAAACGTGATAATATGTTTGTGTTATCATTTGCGATACTGATTGAACTTGGACGATTGTTAACCGAACACGCTAATTACACCATCGATAACGCCTTATAAGACGCCTCATTAAGCATCATCAAGGCTTCTGTCAGATTTACACTAAATTTGAATGCACACCCTGTATTTTTGTCGATGAAGTAAACAGGGAGCAAAGTTTAGGCGTTCCGTTTTTTTGTGTTACATTTAAAACTTTTCTATCTACAAAAATATAAACAGTTTTTATTGCGAACGCGAAACGTAAATCTGTTTTCCCGCTTTAGAATAAATTGGGTGAGCGACGCGTTAATATGAGAAATACCTTTTTATGGGCTATGTTTTTATTGTGCTTATAGAAGAGATTTATGAGTTTTCTTTTGTTTTATTTGTACAAACTTTGCGATGTAGATTTATAAAGGTCTATATTACAATGAGTTCTGTAACGCACTGTTAAAAATATAGTTCGTTTAATGTTTTAAAGTAGACGATACGTCATGCAATTTATTTATAAATTAATTTTTTATACTATACACAAAAAAAAGGTTATAAAAGGACATTCATACTTATCAAGTGCAATAGGCGGTGATACACAAGGAAATTTCTTTGAGGCAACCTTAGTTTGTAATTAAATAAAACAGGCTTAAATATGTCCAATTTTGATGTAATAACATACAAGCCTAGTTTATGTCTAGTAGTGGACTACGATAGGTTGAAAAGGGAAGACATCAAAAAATACCAGCGAGTGTTTGCATCCCCATGTGAATCCGACTACTGATAACCGAGACTTATCAGGTGTGAAATTGTTTCCGTATATTAAATATCTCGTTGTTTAAACCGTCATATATACCGTTACCGTTATTTATACCGTAATTGCCAGGATATGTCTGACAATAGATTTTCAATGTTTCTATTCGTTACTGCTGAACAAATAATTATAAAAACACAATAATGATATCATGTATATTTTTTACTTCCGAAACAATTGAACTAAGTACATGATGAATTAAGATGATGAAGATACATTAAGGTAAGAAAACAAAACTGTGTTTCATTCCATAGATATTATTATTATTATTTAGGTTTTGAGGGCTATTCAGGCTTATGCAGACCTGTAGTCACTTCGACCTAGAAGATCTTTTGTGACTCGCTCCTCTCTTAGAGTTCATCTAATAGTTGGGCACTTTTTAGGAAGTTTAGAACCCTGCCCAACTTTATAGATTTGATGTCACTTGGGCATAGATAATAATTACCCAAGTGGATATTTCGCTTCCATTGTAGAGGACCACAATTGCAGAGTAGGTGCATTGGTGTCTCTCTCTCTTCCGCGCAGAATCATTCCATAGATAAGCGTAGCGCGCTAATTCTAAATCTGTTTGATTCAGTGATTGCTAGATCCACAAACCCCGGTACTTATCACCCTCATCTGCTATTATTGACTAATATAGCCTAGCCTTACAAATTCATTAGCTTATAGTGCCCTCTTTCCGAAAAACTAAAGTATAGGTACTTACTTATAACACGTGTTTTCACTAAACATTTGAGTGCGATTGCTGTATCACCTGATGGAAAGTGACGATGTAGCCTAAGGTATATCACGCGAACTCATATATGCCTATTCACTCTTGCCTTGAAATTCCCCAAAATTGTACGTATCGGGAAATATATGGTACGCTGGAAGGATATTCCACTGCCTTGCAGTTTGAACGACGAAGGAAGAAACGAACATTTTGTGCGAATACATGGTGTATCGACAACAAAGGGGTGGAACCACAGATTTACCAATACAGGAGATGGGGCAAGCCCCGTTTAAAGTGCGACAAATGTTAGCTCAACGAGCATACACTGGCTGCCAGCTTACGCTCTGTGAGACGAGTCAAGATGCACGAATTTTAGAAGAAACTACCGTTTTTTTTTCCAAAATGCCATCCTGTGCAATTGTAACATGCCATCATCGCAATGAATCAGTAAATTTACCAAGAAATATGATAACTATTTACAGGTAAGAACCGAAAAGAAATTGCGACACTGGGACTGCCTATAAACTTGGCGGCTTGTCCAGTCTAATTGTATATTCGGATGTCTGTGGGTGGAACCCCTCCCTACGGCGAGTTTTCTGATCGTGAAATGGTGCTGACAACTAAAGTTACCGACATAGCTCGCCAGCTCAGCAAGTTAAAGTGGCAGTGGGCTGGTCACGTATGTCACATAACCGATGGTCGTTGGAGCAGACGAGTTCTGGAGTGGAGACCGTGTCTCGGCAAGCGTAGCGTAGGACGCTCTCCGGCCCAATGGACCGACGACTTGCGAAAGTTCGCTGGTGGAGGCTGGTTGAGTATAGCGGAGGACCGGGATAACCGGCTCAAAATAGGGGAAACCGATGTCCAACAGAGGACTGCGATGAGTTGAATGGGAAATGGTGTTTAGGAGTCAAATTGTGCAACCCCAACACACCTATTTAACAATCCGACACAGCGGTGGACACCTTCTTAAGTTATTCTTTTTTATTTGGCAAAATAGCAAACCTTAAATAACTTATAATAGACCAATAAGTTAATCAAGAGCACTTATTTATATAAAAAGCCTAATTTATATTTTGACGTAAAATAAATCCGTTATCCTCCTGCTTAAAATAAATACATCTATCTACTGACATTTTACGACATAAAAGGCGGACCATTTCCCTCCTAAATAGTTAAATCCAAAGCTTCAAGGATTATCCTATAAAGCTTATCTTCCCGAGTGTGCTGGTGATAAACACATCACAGAAGCTGTGTTTAAACATTTCTTGGCACAATTATTATGTTTTATTATGACCTTTAAATACTATGGACGCTTATTTGCCTTATAAGTATCAGAGCTGTTCAAAGAGATCATTCATTCCAAAGAATTTGTTAACTTCCTCCGTGGTCTATTGGGCACAGCGTTCGGCTGCGTGACCCATAGGTCTTGGGTTCAAATCCCGCGAAGAAACATAATAATAATAAATATCCACTGACATTCACACAGCGCCATCTAGCCCCAAGTTAAGCGTGAAGCCTGTATTATGGGTACTCAATAACGGATAAACATACATTCATATTATACATAGAAAACACCCAGACCATTACAAACAGACATGTTCATACACATAAATGTTTGTACTGCCCGGGGATCCAACCAGAAACCCTTGGTGTTGCAGTCGACCTCTCAACCGCAACACCAAATGGGTCGTCAAAATAATTTTGTACGATTTTTCCTTATTTGATTAGGACATTACAGGCTGAAGCACCTGATTGTCCGAAAAAGATGATATCGTGCTTCGAAGGGCACTTTAAGCATGCATTATGCATTCTCTATCGCATATACCATGGGGAGTGCTCCGGGGAACTGTTCGGTCTGATCCCTGCCGCCTCTTTCCGCCATAGATCTACGCGGCAACTCTACCACCCCCACCACCTTGACAGTTGGCAAAGTACTACAGTGCGTTTCAACAGAAACTTTCTGCCCCGCACCACAAAATTGTGGAATGAGTTGCCGCATGCGGTTTTTCCGGACAGATTGGACCTGCAAACCTTCAAGAAAAGAGCGTACTCTTTCTTAAAAGGCCGGCAACGCATCTTGTAGTACCTTTGGTGTTGCAAATGTCCATGGGCGGCAGTATTCACTTTCCATCAGGTGATCTGTCTGCTCGTTTGCCCCCTATACTATAAAAAAAAAACAGTAGTCTTCAACACCCACCAATCCCAAGTGGGCTCGCGTGGTGGGCCGTAGCCCAATGTCCAAATAGCTTTGCTGTGAGGGTAGGTCTGTGCCGTGCAGTAGGCCTTTATAGGCTGGCGATGATAATGATGATAAAGTGTAAGAGAGTTATCCTATGGCTCACTGAATACTGGCGAGAAACAATGCGCACATTCTATATCTAGTAAGTGAGTTAACCAAAGTTAAAAGTTCCTTTTTTCTTCCCCTCAACTTCTTTTGCTGTTTCCCATATTTTCATTTACTTTGTTTCTAAGTCGCATTCGCAAAATTGGGTAGGACAAATAAGAGGTGGTAGGTCGATTTTGGGCCTCCAGCCTTACTTATTCGGCCAAAACGCTGTTCCACCTTTCTTCGAGACGCCATAGCATCACTCTAGACGAGCATGACCCACCCACACTGAATCTATTGATTCATTGATTGACTCTACCGCGTTACGCAAGCCAATACTAATATTTTATAGTAACTATTTTAATTGTTAAGAGCGTCAGTGGCTCAATGTAGGTGGACCTCCTACCGGGAGGGCTGAGGTTCAAATCCCGCTACGTACCAATGTGTTTTCGAATTTCTGAAATCATATGTACATACGTTATCCGACGCTCTTACGGTGAAGGAAAACATCGTGCGGAAACATGCGCACGCCTACGAATAGATTCAAAGGTTGCGCGTGAAGTCGGCCAATCCGCACTGGGCCCGCGTGGACGACTAAGGCCTTAACACCTTTACGGGTAGTCTCATGCCCCTCGGTGGGAACGTTCAATGAGCTGATGATGATGATGATTTTAATTGTTGAAAAGAGTAACATTAGTATCTAATAGCGAGACAACCAAATGATGAAAACAAAACCATTGTCAATAAAACTAGTTTGTAAATTAACGTTTCGGCGAAAAAACATTATACAAAGTACAAAAAGGGCATGGCGTTTAAAAGTTAAAAACTAGACAGAATACATTTAAACTTTAAGAAACAGTGACTCAATTACAGCCTCCAGCGACCTTTCGCAAGTCGTCAGTCCGTCGGGCCGGCGGACGAAATATGTGTTTAGTTTTAAATGAAATAAATATTTGATTTGATTTGATTTGACCATTATATAATCATCATCATCATTACGGCCTATAACTTCTACTGCTGAACGAAGACCTCCCCTAATAATTTCCACGCGGACCGATCCCTTGCAGTTGACTTGCATGGGTTGTTTACATGATAATATTATTATTTTGTACAAATAAAAGAAATCCAAACATTTTGAGTTAGATCCTTACACTCCTAGGTTGTATTTTTGTTTAAGCAAAGCAAACGAATAAGTCTCCTTCCAATTTAATTGGCTCTTTCTTTAGCCATATTTTTTTTGTTCCACTTCAACCCGACTTTGTTCAATGCTTGCGTGAAATTCCTTTGAGATTCGTATTGTTTTCAATTCTTTGACAAATATGAGGTGACTTGAAAATGGACGCGAAATGGGTAAATGGATTTATAATAATAAAGAAAACATAATCACAGACACTCACACATTCCACCTAGGGTACTTAACAACTGAGAACTATACTTATACGTATTATTTTTTACATAAATACATATTATATATAAAAACACCTAGATCAAAACAAACAGATATGTATATCCATGCACACAAATATTTTTACTGCCCGGGGATCGAACCCGGAACTCTTGGTGTGTGAGCCGACGTCTCAACCATTACACCACAGGTGCCGTTTGAAGATTATTTAAAGAACCACTTATACTAATACAAACGGACTCTTTACTGCACATAAACATATGCACTGCTAGGGAAAACTGAAACCTCAGGTTCAATAACTTAGTTTTCGTCAATTTAAACGAATCCATCATTTTACTTGGGCTGATTTCGAACGCACATGAAATGTTCCAAATCTAGCTTACCTATTACTAGTACATACTAGGCAACCCCTGTATAGCTGCATGAAAGAGATTTAGCTTTCAGACTTAGCTGATAGACTTTAATCATCCAAATGGCTGCGCCTACAGACGTGTACATTCGTGCAGAGATGTTATTCGATGTGTTGTAGGAACTTTAATAGGTATTAAAACTTTCGTCGGATTAGGATCTGAATCAAAAAATAGATATTATATAATAAACTAGTTTTGCCCCGCAGTATTTTAAGCAAATTTATTAAAATAACCTTGTCAAGTCACGTTAAAGAGCGCTGCAGACGTGAAAAGCAGAACGCGCCGCACAACATAATTTTATTTTCAAAATTAATCGTTTTGTCTAAAATAAAAAGGCCCAAGTGTTTTCGCATTACATTAGTTACCTGCCAATAATCCCGTCAAATTCGTCCAGCCATTTCAGAGATAACCCGGAACAGACACACAATATGCCAGATATCCTAGTTCGCCGTTCTTCAGCGATCTTCCAAAGTCGTCGGCCCATTATGCCGGAGGGCGACCTACGCTTCCCTTACCAAAACGCGTTCAGACGGTTTTCTCCTCCTCCTTAACCTATTGCAGTCTACAGCTGGACAAAGGTCTCCATTTTGCGCCAGATATCCCATCTGATCCCAGATTTTCTCATCCAGCCTCAGCGACCTTTCGCAAGACGTCGGACCATCAGTTTTGTCTGAAATTAAATAAATGCCTTTTTATAACTAAACTTCTGAAGCAAATACTACAGAGAACTAGGGTTCCCTACTTTTGTTTCCAACAAAGTATCTACAAGATACAGACGCTTAACTAAATTCCTAGAGACCGTGTCCGCGCTTGAAACTTGCAAAGTGCTCAGTGATTGTAATTAGGAAACTTAAATTCGATAAACTTTAACAACTGTTTGGTCTACTGGTCAAGAATGTTAAATCAAATGTTAGTTGTTTGAATAACTTAAGCGAAGATTAAAAGATAACATACTTAGAGTGATAAGAAAGTGAAGAAGTGATGAAACCATCTTTAATACTCTATCATCTTTATAACCTAATTTTAAAGTATTACTTACATGTACGTTATCCGGCGCTCTTACGGTTAAGGAAGACATCGTGAGGAAACCTGCGCACGTCTGCGAAGAAATTTAAAGTTTGTGCGTGTAGTCGGCCAATCCGCACTGGGCCCGCGTGGACGACTAAGGCCTATACACCCTTTACGGTTAGACTCGTGCCTCTCGTTAGGGACGTTAATGAGCTGATTTGATGATGATGATACTTTGAGTTGGCGTCCATATAACAGGAAACGAAGCGTCGGTCGATTTCGAAACCAGATGGACGGATGACCCGGTTATGATGCCAGGTGGATGACAACTGCTTGGGATCGGCCCGCGTGGAAATCATTAGGGAAGCCTTCGTTCAGCAGTGGACATATTAGGCTGTAATGATGATGATACTTTGAGTCTGCAGCGTTAAGGAGCGATGATAATAAATTCATACTAATATTTTAAGTGTGTCTGTTTGTCTATCTTTCACGGCAAGACGAACTGGTGTGATTTATTTAAGTGAAGAGAGTTTAAGGTATGGAGAGTGACATAGGCTACTTTTGGACTAATTCTACCCCCCATTCCCCTTAAATGAGGAGTGGAAGTTTGTATGGAGTGTTGCGCAATTATTAAGGTTGAAAGTTACAAATTGTAAGCGGACTGTTTGTCACTACCAAAGTATATGAAGCAGAAACATATTATGTATATATATCCTTAATGAAACAGTATAAAGGTGAAGCAAGAGGATGTAAGATTCTTAAATTGTATGTTATATTGTAAAATGTAGGTGAACTTTCCCCGTCTCCTTTCTCTGTCTCGTATCCCTAAGGGTATGAATTTACCTTATTTCAGTATAATAAGCAAGTTTTTGAAGTTTGTAATTAGCGAGAAAGTTTAGGAATTGAAAATATACTCGGTATGAGTTTTAAATATTTCCATTAAGTTCTTTGTATTATATAATTTAAAATAATACGCAAAGCATATTTAAAACAAAAAAAAAGTTTATTAGAGAGATGTTATCTTTGAATGCGCAGTGATTAAAATAAAAAGTAAAAATATCGCGCAATGGAGCGAACTATGCTTTGAGTCTCTTTTAGGGATAAGATCAGAAATGATTTAATCCGTAAGAGAACTAAAGTTACCGACATAGCCCGCTGGATCAGCAAGTTGAAGTGGCAGTGGGCTGGTCACGTATGTCGCAGAACCGATGGCTGTTGGAGCAGACGAGTTCTGGAGTGGAGACCGCGTCTCGGCAAGCGTAGCGTAGGATGCCCTCCGGCCCGATGGACCGACGACTTGCGAAAGTAAGGTCACTGGTGGAGGCTAGATGAGGAAAGCAGAGAGCGGGATATCTGGCGCAATATGGGGGAGACCTATGTCCAGCAGTGGACTGCGATAAGTTGAAGAGAGAGAGAGAAAAAAATAGAAACCTTAAAATTAAAAAAAACTTAAAAGGATTCGATCTTACGACCTCCGGATCACGCAGCGATCTTAAACTATCACTCAAACTATAGAAGTTTAATTTAAAGCTATTGAGATGTCATTTCACAATGAACTTTACAAATGACTACTTACCCAGTGAACAACCTCTTGTCAGTAATACCCAAATGAACCTCAAAAATCCATACAACCATTTCAACCCCCAATTAACCGCCAATTCAAAGTTAAATATTTCAAACACGGGCGACTAGGAACTCTTTCTCTGAATCTATTATTAATACAGAACGCTAAATGACACAGAACTTCGTTCCAACAGCCATCAAGGCGGTCATTGTTACAGAAGCAGTACAATTTGCCTCCAATGATAATTTTCATTAAAATCGTTCATAGTTAATTACTATCTGCTCACCGCCCGACCGTGTTATTTTGGCACGGATAGTAAATACTTGAAGCGACATGCAAGTTGCGACATTCATGCTAGTTTTATATTACAAGTGCTATAAAATCACGTCCGAATGATACGGCTGAAAACCGATGTGAAATACTCCTTCATTTAAATCTAATTATTTGCATCTATGGAATTACAAAACAAGTTATCGATGTGTTTCGGTAAGGGCATTTTCCTGGAAAGCATAAATTCATGGGTCCATGATTCACTGTGGAAAATAAGATTTTTAATATGAATTGTAATTAAACAATAGTTGCAAGTAGAAAACCAAATAGTCTTTTTGACATCTTTGGGGTTGTTTATGATCAACAGGCCAAACCACTGAAGCGCTTTTTTTTCAAAGCATCTAAACTTATATTTTTAGTTTAGTATTTAAATCGTTTTTTATTATAGTTTGTATATTTCTTGACGTTCTGATAAGTGCTTTTTGTAAGCCTAATTTGAAATAAATGTTTTTGACTTTGACCCCGCCTTATGTTAAGCACAAACGATGAACGTAAGATAGAACACGATAAATCATCAGATGAAAATCTAAACTTGATTGAATGATCTTCAGATTGTATTTCTGATGTCATCGTTAATGACTAGTAATTATAATAGACATTAGTAGTATTATGTCATTACAGGCTACCGCTACCATTTACTATCATTAAGACTGAACACATTAACTGGTTCTATAAAATCGAAGCCAGTTCCAGCAGATTACTATCGCTGGCAGTTGAAAGCAAGAATTCATTAAAATTTCTCATCTGAAAGCGTCTTCAAGTGGTCCGTATCTCTGCTGAGATGCATTTTGCGCCATTTGCTAGTTTCCTCCAAATATTATGGAGGTGTCCCTTTTACTACTATTACCAACTAGAGAGACTGTGAGAATTTACTCTTAATAAAAGGTAGTTAGAATAAACATCTTGAATGTCCGTATCAGTGCAGTATCGACGAAATTGTAATAGATTTTTAAAATATTCTTAATCTTTTTGTACACTTTTATATAACTTAAACTTGTACAGCGCCACCTGGCATCAATTAAAGCTAGAAGGTCGTACTATGGGTGCAAAATATTGTTACAAATTGACATAATTAAAATGACATTAAATATGGCGGCTAATATGTGACCATAGAGTATGACATGCGAATTGTCAAATAGCAGAGTCTAGCATGTTCTAGATATTTCGCGAACTATGTAGAATGACGTCGACGCTTCGAGCTCAGCGGCCGGACAGGTATATAAGGCGGACCGACGGGTGCGCCGGAACTCTTGTGTTCTACTCAAGAGCGAACGAAGAGCGAAATACCTGCGACTACAAGGAAGAAGCGAGTGATACAGCGATATCTAAGGGATCGTCGAGTGTGATATAACAGTGTGAAGAGTAACGAGTGATTATTACGTGTGTGTGCGGAAAGTGTTGTGTTACAGTATGCAGTGTTAATTACGGATTTTAGAGCGTGCGTTAATTGATTAATTCGTACGAGTGTAAGTGTAATAAGTGTTGTGTGTAATTAACAGTGGTTAATTAATAAAGTGTGTTTACGTGTTTTCTTCGTGTTTGGCAATAATTTATCCTGAACCCCCAGCTCGTAACAATATTCATCAGCTTACTTAATAAATGTCCTTTATAAACACATGCTTTATAATAGGTATAAAAACATCCTGACCAATACGAACATACATGTTTATGCAAACAAACGTTCGTCACCATCATCATCTCATTAAACGTCCCCACCGAGGGGCCTTTAGTCGTCCACGCGGGCCCAGTGCGGGCTGCGCAGGCGTGCGCAGGTTTCCTCACTGCTTTCCTTCACCGTAAGAGCGTCAGATAACGTATTTTTGAAAATTCGAAAACATTGGTACGTGGCGGGGTTTGAACCTCAACCCTACCGGTACGAGGGCATTATTCCAGCATTGAGCCACCGACGCTTAATATATGACATTCATTCCATAAAAAATCCGAGCAATTGAAACGGAACAATATTTCTGACCGAAATAGGTATTTAAGGCTCATATAAAATCCAATTTTCCAATACGATGCAACGGGCTATTGAGTTTTCATAATAACGGCTGCCGGGAGAGCTAAATAAAGAAAAAAACTTAATAACAAACGGGAAGAAATCCTTCGGGAGGAGGGGTCAGGAAATGTATTGAGTTGGTATTACCACTTTAATTGTGTTTGGTTAAGGTTTTATTATACACTCCATCTTGACTTTTATTATAAATAAAGGTTTGTTTTTATTGAATAGACTTCGAAACAGATTTGAAAACTTCTTTTACTGTCTAAAAGGTATACTATCCACGGATGATATAAGCATTATATATTTATCTATACATATAAATGAAATTGAAATGTCTGTTTGTTATATTGAAATAACATTTTTTTCTGCATGAGTATAAGTATGAAATATATAAAATAGATACACAAAAACAACAACTTTTAAATATATTTTTTTGTCGGTCTGTTTGTTACGGGTAATCTCTGAAACGGCTGGATGGATTTGGATGGAACTCTTTTCACCGATTGCTGATGTAATAAGGAAAAACATAAGATAGATAGATATGATTCTTTATTGCACACCAAAAAAAGATACATATTTAACAACAAATGAAGGGAAATAATGTAATTCAGGCGGCCTTATCGCTTGGAGCGATCTCTTCCAGACAACCTCACAAACTTAGAAAATTAACAACATGAAAGGGCAAGACAGTGCAAACTAAGAAAAGCTTAATTCAACTAAGTAATAAGCTACTTCTATTGCGGAAAATACTTTTTATTTTAGAAAAATAAGGCAATGTTCCACCGCGCGGCGGCCTCGCATCGCGTGATCTGCGCGTTTTTAGGTTAGGTTTTACCGTGGGAGAATATATAATTTTACGACGCGGGTAAAACCGCGGGGAACAGCTAGTATCATGTAAACGACGACCCATTTGGTGTTGCGGTTGAGAGGTCGGCTGCAACACCAAGGGTTCCGGGTTCGATCCCCGGGCAGTACAAACATTTGTGTGCATGAACATGTCTGTTTGTAATGGTCTGGGTGTTTTCTATGTATGATATGTATGTATTTCGAAAAAAAAATGTATTTAAGTATATTTTTTTTTTTTTTTTTTAATCTTTTTATTAAAGGACTTTTGTCTTACATAAGACATGTCAGTCCTATCGTACCTTAATCTAAATAAACACTAAAACATTCAATAAACTTAACTTTAAATTAAATTCTTATATCAATATCTATCATAATTGACTAAGAGGCAGACACTAACGAATAACAGGTTAAGAGCATTTTGGCAGCGCTCTTAAGTTAATTTACCGTCGTTTAGTACCCATAATACAGGCTTCACGCTTAACTTGGGGCTAGATGGCGCTGTGTGAATGTCAGTGGATATTTATTTATTATGTAAAACAAATAAGGCGATCCAAACAACAATGTCAGCCTGCTAAGCCGATTGCTAGAATATTAATTTATTCGTTATTACTTTCTTTACCAAAGAAAATAATGAGAAAGTAAAGAAAATAATGAGAAAGTAAAGAAATTAATGAGAAAGTAAAGAAAATAATGAGAAAGTAAAGACAATAATGAGAAAGTAAAGAAAACTAAATATTCAACAAGTAATACACAGTGCATTCAAAAGTTCCGGGACTAAATTCTATAAAATCTACGATCAGCGCCATTTCTCGAGCAACGTTGGAATAGTTAATACCTCCTTCGACTATCTACATTCGAGATTTCAGCGCTCTAACCTCATTCGAAGTGAAGTTTGTTTGGTTGAAGTAAACGTGTTTAATTCGGTCGCACATTTGCAAAATGGAGCAACGTGCCGCTATTAAATTTGTTTCAAATTGGGAAAAAGTGGTTCCGAAACTTATCAAATGTTAAAAACTGCATATGGCGAGGATTGTTTAAGCCGAAGCAAGGTTTTCGAGTGGTATGGACGATTTAAAAACGGCCGTGAGTCGCTGGAGACGATCCGCGCGAGGGGCGTCCCTCCACGTCAACAACAGACGATAATGTCGAACGAGTGCGCACGCTGGTGGCTTCCAATCCACGCGTTTCGGTTGAAACATTATCTAGGAAGCTAAACATCAGTGTAGGAAGCGTTTATCATATTTTACACGACGTCTTGTTAAAAAAAAATTTGCGCAAATTTGTTCCTCACTCACTGACGCTGGATCAAAAACAGTGCGTCTCGACGCTTCACTCAATTTTTTTGACTGGCTAACACGCATGAAATTTCTTAAATAAATTGTAACTGGTGATGAAACATGTGTTTCATACGATCCACAACGAACGCAGTCTGCTGAGTGGAGAAGCCAGGAGGAAGGACGGCCCTCAAAGTTCGCGCAACCAAATCCAAAATCAAAACGATGTTCATTTCTTTTTTCGATTCTCATGGAATTATCCCAGCGAGTTTGTGCCAACGGCCAGACGGTGAATGGCAGCATTTTATAAAGATGTGCTGGGCAGACTTTTGAAGCGGATTCTACGCATAAGGCCAGAATTTTACAGTAGTGGCGATTGGTTTCTCTTGCATGACAATGCGCCCTCTCATTCCTCGATCCTCGTTTCACAATTTTTGGCCAAAAAATTAGTTACTGTGATCCGCCCCCACCATACTCACCAGATCTGGCTCCAGCGACTTTTTCTATTTCCCAAGATTAATTGCCATGAAGGGCGAGCGTTTTCAGGATGTAGAGGCCATAAAACGAGGAGTGACCGCCACACTCAAGGCCATTTCCGAAGAAGAATTTTCGCGGGCCTTCAACGACTGTACGACCGCTGTAAATTTGTGTAGAGAAGGGGGGGGACTATGTTGAAAATTAATAAAACTTTTTTCCTAGCTCTTTTCTCCTTTCGTAAAAAAAATTTGTCCCGGAACTTTTTGAATGCACTGTGTACTTATGCATTTATAATGAGCGATAACACTGCGCAAGCACATTTCTTCCAGGCAGTAAAATTTATTTATTTATTAAGGTACACCAACAACATTGCATACAAAAGGTACACCTATGAAATTTAGATACATTGGTTTGTATGAATGCCAATTATACGTGTACACAGCCTTGGCCACATAGACCACTTAAATCTAATCAATGTTATATATAGCATAAGTATAAACTTATCTTAAATTATATTAAGAATTAGAGAAAAAAAAACCTAAAATGGTAAAGGTTATCGCTGACCTATCTCAGAGAGGCGTACCACTAAAATAAGTCAGCAACTTATCTTTGAATGTATTCAGGGAATCATTAAAAATGTCTATATTTTGTTAAAAATCGCATAAGTGTAACAGAAGATTAAAATTATTATACTTGTAATCTCCCACAAACTATGATCATGAACGCCATCTATCGACGATACAGTGTAATCTGCGCATTAGTTTTTTTTTTACATATAGATGGCGCCACTATATTACAAGATGTCAATTTTAAATGTGAAATTTTGCCAAATTAAAATAGACCTTGTCTTAGAAACGCGAAAATCAGAATTAGAAACGCACCAATGATGTATCATGTATCATTTAATTGTGTGTTGTTATAATGTTTATTGTTTTGTCTCATGTGATGTGTACGATGTTTAGATATAATAAATGTATTTTTTTTCTTTCTTTCTTTCAAAATTTGTGGTGCGTTTGTTACTATTTTACGCAAATACTTCATATATGTTAATGAAAATTAGCAATAGTGTACTTAATATTTATTTTAAATAGTATTAGCAATAGTATAATTTATACAGAAGAAAACCCACAAACTATAATATTTATCTCCAAATCCATACAATGCTACGATTAACGTAGTGTAAACCTTATCCATATTTATACTTTCAATTCTGGTTTTTAATAAAATTCTTGAGCTGTTACTACTTTTTGACTGTAACTGTACCAATCCCGTATGGTCTAGTGGCTAGGATACCTGGCTTTCACCCAGGAGGCTCGGGTTCGATTCCCGGTACGGGAAGAACTTTTTGCACGTGGTTTTATTCCCTTCGTGCGAATCTCTACGATCGACCTGTAAAATTCAGATTAAAACTTGGAGTTTTCAATATAAATATTTTTTATGAAACCTTCGTATTGATTCCATTCCGCCCAATAATAAAAGAGTCACAAACTCAGTTATTGTCAGTTTTAATAAAACTTCGCAAATTTTTTTTTCATGAATGCACCTTTTGTTATGAAGATTGAATATTTGCTTTGAACTGTCTATTTATGAGTTCTACAAAGGTGAGACGTCTTAATATCAGAAATCAAAGACAGGTAAGGAAAAAAATCTTTGAAATATGTACCATCTGAGTTATGAATTTTTTCATGATAGATGTTAGTCCTTACATAGGTCACATAATATATTTTTATATAGTTATCAATGAATCAACTATCCTAAAACTGTTAAAACATCAGCCAATTATACGTCCCGGCCGAGGGGCACGAGCCTACCCGTATAGGGTGGCCTAAGTCGTCCACGTGGGCCCACGCACAACCCTTGAATCTCTTCGTAGGCGTACGCAGGTTTCCTCACGATGTTTTCTTTCACCGTAAGAGCGTCGTCGCCACCGCACTGGGCCCGCGTGGACGACTAAGGCCTAACCCCCCTTTTTGGGTAGGCTCATGCCCCTCGGTGGGTTAATGAGCTGATAATGCTACTAGTCCCTAAAATCAGCCCATCGAAACAAAAATAAACATAACAATCAACTTGTATAAAAAGCCTTCAACACTCGTAAAAGTGAACCATGCGGAGTTATATCTGCGCATGAGCTATAATGAAGGTTTTATAGCGTCGTAAACTGGCCCATATGAAGATAATACATTGTTGTACGAAGGACAGAAGTTGATTTGTTCATTATCATCTAAATATATTATGCGAGCTGTCTACAGTTACGTGCACTCCATACATGCAAATATGCAGTGCACACCCTGTGTGTCAGACAACCCGGAAAATCGCCAACATATGAAATGATTCCCACTTATTCGCCCATTTTCTCTACAGATTTGAAACCATAGGCGATCTGCTGTCATCAATAATAATAATAATAAAATCATTTATTCAGTGCCAAACACATACAAAGTTCTTAGTCTTAATTACAGTAAGGACACTGAAAGGTGCCCACTCAGCTTTATGTCGAGGTACTTAGTAAGCACCGCGACACTGATCTTCCGTGTGCACCGGGTGCAAAAGAACGCAACCGCCTGCGCCAACGCCGTAACAGTATCTATCAGATAAATAATATACTTAATGAAATAAATACAAATTTATGTTTTTATATAAATATTATATTATCAACAGCTCTCAATATGACAAAAATGTATATTATTTATTGTTTTTGCGGTGAGTGTCACTAACTTTGCATACCCTACTCATAATTTCTGTATACTGGCTGTCTATGCAGTCAAATGCTGGACTAGATTTTTTTATTATTGGATGGGTTATAATAATTCCAAGAGGGATGTAAGATGGGACCTACACATTTTAACAGGGACGTGCAGAGTTTATGACTAGGGTATGCAAAGTGAGTGACACTAATCGCAAAAACAATAAATTATTTACATTCTTGTCAAATTAAATGATGTTGATGACAGCAGATCGCCTATGGTTTCAAATCTGTAGAGGAAAATGGGCGAATACGTTAGAATCATTTGATATGTTGGTGATTTTCCAGGTTGTCTGGACGCACAGGGTATGTTCTACTTATTTGCATATATGGAGTGCACGCCACTGCACTTAACTATCATTTTATTTAAATAAGGCACCGCAATGCAAAAACTTAAATTAAGCTTACTTAGTAAGAAAACAAACAAATTGTTACAAAGATTTTAATAAACACAATTCAAAAGAAATAAATGAATAAAAAAGCTTCCCGTACCGGGAATCGAACCCGAGCCTCCTGGGTGAAAGCCAGGTATCCTAGCCACTAGACCATACGGGATTGCAAGAAGTATGCGAAATTAGAAATTGAATGCCATGACAACCATCTTAATTTAAAGTAACCAGTGTCAAAAACGATGGCCGTTGGAGCAGACGAGTTCTGGAGTGGTGACCGCGTCTTGGCAAGCGTAGCGTAGGACGCCTCCGGTCCGATGGACCGACGACTTGCGGAAGGTCGCTGGTGGGAGCTGGATGAGAAAAGCGGAGGACCGGGATATCTGGCGCAAAATGGGGGAGACCTATGTCCAGCAGTGGACTGCTATAGGTTGAAGAGAGAGAGAGAGAGAGTGTCAAAACAAAAACATAACTACTGTAGTACATATTATCATTGTATTTGAATCGATTTAAATAATTTCTTTATTAATAAATATGTTAGCGCAGCTGCCAAAATTATGACGTCATCTGGACAGACTAAAAATAACGTGATGCAAAGTTTAAAAATTTTCACAGAATACAAAAGGGGTTTCGCCAATGAGTGAAGTGACCGGAAGCCCAATGACCAACCCCTTTCCGTAATCTGGGCGCACGGTAATGCCCCCGCAAAGACGAGTCATGTTTTTTTTTATCATCTACAGGCAGACATTTGACCTGATGAATGCACGCCACTGCCGATTACGCACCAAGGGGCACAAGCCTACTTGTATAGGGTATAGACCTTAGTCGTCCACGCGGACCCAGTGCGGATTGGCCGAGTTCACGCACCACCTTTGAATTTCCTTGATTTGAACGTGCGCCCTCCCGATTGTAAGGCAATGATGTAAAAAAGTATGGATTCGTGATATGCTCACTAAACAATCGAAAAAAGTGTTCTGAATGCAGTGACAGCACACATACACATATTTCGAATTAATAACACATTTAAGTACCTAACAAGAGTACAAACTGTTCTCTCTTCGGCGGTTCGTTTTGAGGCACGGATGGCGTATCTACCTTTATATATACAGAATATCATTATTGTAAGGCAACAGTCTATACCATTGAGCAATCGACGCTCTTTCTTATTATTATTTTATTGTAATCATAAAGTAAAAACGGTTAATACGCGAAGAGCATAAAAAGGGTCTTTCACCAGATGGGACGTTCTATGCATTTCTTTTGTCAAAAGACGAACAATGCTTTTTACCTGATACTGTCGTTTTTTCTGCTTTGACT